>SJYC01133392.1:0-25381 GCA_006408675.1 Madoqua kirkii
ATATATAGATATAGATATATATATATATATAGAGAGAGAGAGAGATGTAGATATATATATAGATATAGATATGTAGTTCTAAATATAGATTGATGAATCATCTAAAACAATTATAAATGGAGGAGTTTAAATGATAAAAAGGTAAAGTTTCCATAGGTCACTCAAAATTATAATATAAGAACAATGGTAAGCTTGTAAGTCTTCTATATGAAGATACAGCCTACCAAAACTTGTGGAACAAAGGTAAAGTGGTGCTGAGAGGAAAATCTATAGTATTCAATAGAACCTAGAAAAAGAGAAAAATAAGCCCAAAGCAAGCAAATGGAAGGAAATAATAAATCTTAAAGTGGAAATTAATGAAATAAAAAGCACTTAGAGGGAAAATAATAGGGAGAGGAATCAATAAAACAGGCTTGGTTCTTTGAAAAGATTAACAAAATTCAGTAATATCTTATAAGAATAAAAACAGAAGACCCAAATTAGTAACATCAAGTGGATATTACTGATATTAGTGGATATCAGTACAACTATACAACCATTCAAAGAATAAGTGAACACTGGAAACAAAGGACCAACTCCAAAACAAGAATGCATTTAAAAATATCAAGGTCTTTTATCATCCTTCTCTCTGCAAAACCTCATTTTTTTCTCTCTGAAGGAGAAATCATTGAAGCCTGAATTTTTTTTTTATCCTCTATCCCTATAACCAAACATAAGTCTCTTGAGTCTAAGAACAAATTCATTCCACTCAATTTGGTTCAGATATTTGGTCCAATTTGATCCAATCCACTAAGACCAGACACGTGAGCCTCTACTATACATATAGCTGCAAGAGCCCACTTTGATGAATGATGGGCATCATCAGGCTAGGTAGCATTTGAAGATTTCTACATACCCTTACTGCTAAGGGAAGCAAATACACAAACACACACACACACACACACACACACAAATTGTAATATTAGAACTTTGTTGCTCACCTCTTTTGAATGCTCTTCATATCTCTGCAGATAATACTCATTCCTCAACCCCACCAAATCCCATCTCTTCGGTGAATTCACATCTGCATATGCAAGTCTTCATTGAGCTCAGCTTCTTAAAATCCTCACAGCACCAAAGCAGTGCACCAAGAGATTTAGGATGTAATATTGTATCAACATATATAGCTCATCATTATTTTGTATCTATTAGTGTTGGCTCATCAGTTCAGTTCAGTTCAGTTGCTCAGTCATGTCCAACTCTTTGCGACCCCATGAATCGCAGCACGCCAGGCCTCCCTGTCCATCACCAACTCCAGGAGTTCACTCAGATTCACTTCCATCAAGTCCGTGATGCCATCCAGCCATCTCATCCTCTGTCATCCCCTTCTCCTCCTGCTCCCAACCCCTCCCAGAATCAGTCTTTTCCAATGAGTCAACTCTTCACATGAGGTGACCAAAGTACTGGAGTTTCAGCTTTAGCATCATTCCTTCCAAAGAAATCCCAGGGTTGATCTCCTTCAGAGTGGACTGGTTGGATCTCCTTGCAGTCCAAGGGACTCTCAAGAGTCTTCTCCAACACCACAGTTCAAAAGCATCAATTCTTCGGCGCTCAGCCTCCTTCACAGTCCAACTCTCACATCCATACATGACTACTGGAAAAACCATAGCCTTGACTAGACAGACCTTAGTCGGCAAAGTAATGTCTCTGCTTTTGAATATGCTATCTAGGTTTGGTCATAACTTTTCTTCCAAGGAGTAAGATCCTTCAGAGTGGACTGGTTGGATCTCCTTGCAGTCCAAGGGACTCTCAAGAGTCTTCTCCAACACCACAGTTCAAAAGCATCAATTCTTCGGCGCTCAGCCTCCTTCACAGTCCAACTCTCACATCCATACATGACTACTGGAAAAACCATAGCCTTGACTAGACAGACCTTAGTCGGCAAAGTAATGTCTCTGCTTTTGAATATGCTATCTAGGTTGGTCATAACTTTTCTTCCAAGGAGAAAGTGTCTTTTAATTTCATGGCTGCAGTCACCATCTGCAGTGATTTTGGAGCCCAAAAAAATGAAGTCTGACACTGTTTCCCCATCTATTTCCCATAAATCATGTCTAATACTTATAAATGTCCATCTGCAGTGGGCACTTTTTTACACACTCACCAGCACAATAGGTGCCCTGTAAATTCTTATTTAATGAATAATTATTGACAAATTTCAGTAGTCTTTCCCATAATGGGATTTGCTGCTGCTGTTGCTGCTAAGTCGCTTCAGTCATGTCCAACTCTGTGCGATCCCACAGATGGCAGCCCACTAAGCTCCTCTGTCCTTGGGATTCTCCAGGCAAGAATAGTGGAGTGGGATGCCATTTCCTTCTCCAATGCATGAAAGTGAAAAGTGAAAGTGAAGTCACTCAATTGTGTCCAAATCTTAGTGACCCCATGGACTGCAGCCTACCAGGCTCTTCTGTCCATGAGATTTTCCAGGCAAGAGTACTGGAGTGGGTTGCCATTGCCTTCTCCCAATGGGATCTAGGAGGCTGTATAACTTTAAAGTAATAGAAAAATATCAAATACTTTGATCTAGATAAAAATATTTAAGAAATTAATTGGTATTTTACATACTGAGGTATAAAAGCAAAAATACCAGAAACTTAGGGTTACTTACCACTGTTATTGTATTATTTTTCACAGAATGCATGGATGGGGGAAAAGAGCAACTTACTTGCTTTTCTGGCAAGAGAATTAAAGTACAGGTGTGCTGAGGGAATGAATGAATTGTGGCTGAATGGAAAGTCAGCTCTGAAGCTGAGACTCAATATTATGCAGGTATTATTATTCATTTATTCATTCATTATTGACTGTGTGCTAGGTGCTATGAAAAATACCAAGAAATAAAAGGTCCCATTTTCAAAGAACTTACACATCAGTGAAGGAGACAAGACATATAAATAAGTTCAAAGATAAAACAATATAATATTACCTTGAAGTGATTTATCTGTGACTTTTTCAATTCCATTACACATTATGCTATTCTTAATCATCAAACCGATATTCTTATAGATCCCTCCCTTAACTATTTTAGTATATTTAGTATTTTTGTTGCTGAAAACCTCTATGCCATTACATTTTCTCCCAGTCTATCATCCATTTCCCTTTATTTCTTGTCCTGTC
The DNA here is from genome assembly GCA_006408675.1 of Madoqua kirkii. Classification (NCBI taxonomy): domain Eukaryota; kingdom Metazoa; phylum Chordata; class Mammalia; order Artiodactyla; family Bovidae; genus Madoqua; species Madoqua kirkii. The sequence continues at coordinate 3,151 of SJYC01133392.1, forward strand.
TGTACTCAATATCAAAAGTTTCATCACTCAAGATTATCCCTAATGCTCTTGTTTTCTATTTCACCCTATTCATCCATTCAGTTCAATCAATCATCAAATGCATATGGAGAACTTAGTTGATTCAGGCACTATCCCAGGTGCTAGGGGTACAACAGTGAATCAAATCACTTGTCCCAGAGCTTTTGTGACTGAGAATCAAGCCATCCCCTCAGCTTCTTGTACATTGACTTAACTCCAATAAGAGAAAAAAAAAATTACAATAGAATGTATTGATGCAATTAGAAGTGAATGATCTTCTATCTCACCCAATCTTTAAACAGGACTAATAAGCTCTTTGTGAATAGCCCTTTGTCTTTTAAACCAAACGTTTCCCTTTCTCAAATATTCTACCCCCTCATCCCTTACCCTTGGTGAGTGGCCTTTTCTTTCTTCACTAAGAAAAAGCAGGCTTATCTTCTGAGGACTTCCTCAGCTCCTGCTTCTTTCCCCTGCATCCGCCATTCCTCTTGGTGTCTGTTGTTATTCCCTTTGCATTACAAACCCCTCCACTGTGTTTCATGCCTTGCCCACTCATATTTCCCAAAAGATGCTGCCCTAGTAACTAACTGCCATTCTTTCTTGTTCCTCAACCTCTGCCTTTCTTCTTTGCCTGTAAACATGCTTCAGTCTCTTCTACCTAGAAAAATATAAATAAACTTCCGATTCTGACTTCTTCCTCTAGTTATTATTCTGTATCTTCCTGCCCTTAAAAACAGTAAATTGGGTGAACCTTCAGTGAGGAGAGGGCTTCCCGAGTGGCTTAGGCGGTAAAGGATCTGCCTACAATGCAGGAAACTTGAATTCAGTCCCTGGGTCCGAAAAATCCTCTGGAGAAGGGAACGGTACCCACTCCAGTATTTTTGCCTGGAGAATTCCACGGGCAGACGAGCCTGGTGGGCTACACTCCATGGGGTCACAAAGAGTCAGGCACAACTGAGCAACTAATACTTTTACTTTCACCTCTCAAATGAGGAGAAACTTTAAAATGACCAAGATCCTAGGAGGTCTTTTGAAAGAAAGATCCTGAGATCAGGAAAGCTCTTTGTGAAGACTCTCTCTATATGGGTGTAATATTTATAGATGGTAATATGAGCTCAGTGATTCGTATGCAGTTTTATGTTGCACTGTTTGTTGTGAGAAAATCCTTGGTGCCATCCTCTGAATCTGATAAGTTGTCTGTGCTGAATAAATATAAAGGCAGCATTTCAGGACCATTTGCCATAGCTTGAAAGCCCTCCAGGAAGCGTAGCTGGTGAGCCTGAGGCAAGGTATAGCACAAGGAAGCACAAAAGTTGGGAGTGGGGAAGACTCCCTTTCAAAACAGGATGAAGCTTATGAGCAGCCTCTAGATCATAATGATGTATGTCTATTGAGTGAGCAGGGCAGAAGTGGCTGGTCCTACATCACCTCCTTTCTTAATCTGCCCTCTCTGCAGAAGAAAGAGCTTTCTCCCTGGGGTCACCTTGCTTTGGGTTTCCAGCCAGCTCTGCGTCTACTCTGAATGTGTAAGCATCATAATTCTCCAGCCTTTCAATGCCAGGAGAATGTAGAATGTGGAATTATCTCCTCGAGAAACAACAGAATCCCCTCTACAAAAAAATAAAAATAAAAGATAACAAATCAGTATTTGATTTTGACAATATCTACAAGATCCACAGAAGCAATGGCTATAAAAAGTTCTAACCCTTTTTTCCACCAACCGCAATATCATTTCCATTATTTCTCCAGGCTCCCATTCGGAATTCAAAGCAATTTATCTGAAGTTCAGACACTGTCACTGTGATTTAGTTTCAGTTTTATGGCAACTGCAGGTCTCTAATAAGTATGCTCCTTTCATTGATTTTGTTCCCCTTCAGCTGCTGCTGAAATGTAATTGAAATTTTTTGTTTTTTTTCTCCTGACCTAACTTTTTTTTTTAACTGATGAGAGCAATCAGTGCAGTGTCCTATGAGTTTCATATACTCCATTGATAAGAAACAGTTTCTTCTGGAAACGGACATTCCCTATCATTTCTCTTTAACTAATTATAAGCCCTTGTGGCTCAGCTGGTAAAAAAAAATCTCCCTTCAGTGTGGAAGACCTGGGTTCTATCCCTGGATTGGGAAGATCTCTTGGAGAAGGGAAAGGCTACCCACTCCAGTATTCTGGCCAGGAGAAACAGTCCATGGAGTCACAGAGAGTCAGACACGACGGAGCAACTTTCACTTTTACTTTCAATTATATGTTAGAAGTACAAGTTTTACACCCCCACTTCCCAATTCCTTTATGTTTTAGAGCATCAGTTAATCTCAGGAGTTGGAGGATCTTTTTAAAAATTTTTTGGGAAAGGTGTAAAGTGAAATACATGTAGTAAACTGACCTTTAGGCAGTATTTTTCATTTGTTGAAGTCATTTTTCAGTGCTGGGATTTTTCTCTGGTGATGGACTAATCCATTCAGAGAAGGCTGGCCTACTTCCTCTCCAGAAGTTAATTTGAGACCTCAGAAGGGAAAGGAACCTCATATGATTCCCAGGCAAACACAAGCACTTCCCAAGGAGAAAAGTACTTATCCTTGACATGGAGACCCACAGCCTTGCCTGTCATGAGCCAAAACCCAGATAACTCCTGTCTCTCATGCATAATTCCTGGAAACATAAACTAAAAGTGACAGACAGATTGAAGGGCTAGCCACATTTCCCTCTTTCCTTCTTTTTCCTGAACTTTCCACCCTGATTTTAAATGCCATTTTCAATATGCACTACATTCTCATATGTATTTGGTTATTTTTTGGATACTATTCATCTATTTAGTTTAATTCTGTACTTTAAAAATATATTTTGGAGAAGGTAACGGCAACCCACTCCAGTACTCTTGCCTGGAAAATCCCATGGACGGAGGAACCTGGTAGGCTACAATCCATGGGGTCGAAAAGAGTCGGACACAACTGAAGCAGCTTAGCAGCAGCAGCAGAATATATTTTAGAATTAGGTGAATTTTTGTCTGATTTAAAAGTATTTGGGGTTTAGTTACACTGAGTCCTCCAATCAAATTTTGTGAAAATGTTATAAGATGCTATAAAACTTTCCTGTAGTATTTTTAAATTAAAAGCAGTGAATTCATCTGTACAAGTAACAATATGCCCTTTTGGCATTTACTTATTTCATGTAGCTGTTTTTAATACTATATTTTATCAGATCTAGTACATCATTAACTAGGCACCATTTACAATTAAGAGAAATCACTGCTAATTATAATAAGATAGCACAAATCATTACATAAATTTTAATTTTAAAGATAACATAATTTGAAAATAAATGCACTGGAAAAATCAATAAAATAAAATAATTCTTATCTTCATGATAATCTAATTTCAAAAGACTTATTGATACCTAAACGTCCCATCAGTAATTTTGTTATGTGTTCAGTGGCTTGTTTTATTTAGATCTGGAGAAGGAAATGGCAGTCCATTCCAGGATTCTTACCTGGAAAATTCCATGGACAGAGGAGCCTAATTTACACTGGACTGTTAGTGAACCTAAATTGAGGAACCAAAGAATAGAAATATGCACAAAATCTGACTGCCTAGCTCAGTGGATTATCACAAATCCATCACACCCATAATATTAAGCACCCAAACCAAAGATCAGAATATTAGCAGTGTTCAGAAACTCTTCTTGTGCCTCCTCCTAGTTGCCATTTCCTTCCCAAGGAAATTCGTATGCTGACTTGCAAAAGTATACAGTGTAGATTAATTCTGCCAATTTTTGACCTTTGTAAAAATGGAACTGTGGAGCATACACAGTTATGCACTGTGGACTCATTGGTGTCTGGCTTTGTTTGCTCACCATACTATTGTGAGATTCACTCCTTTAGTTGGAGATCAATATAGAGCTCCATTCTACTTGCTATGTGGTATTCCACTGTATAAGCATAACACATTGATCCATTCCATCATTACTGGGTGTGTGGGTAATTTCCAATTTTACATATTTCATTTTTACCTTAAGTACCACCTTTCCTTGAAAATGATTATTCCAGAAATAAACAAATAATCACCTCACGGCATATAAAGGAAATGAAGCACAAAATATTTTAACAGAGATAAACTAATTTCATTCTGAAGGTTTTCCTGAGCAATGATTTTGCTATACAGAATCAGTTTTGAAACATGTATTTTCTAAGATCAAGAAGAGAGTACAAACAAAGCTGCAGATTAGTCTGGGGTTAAAGCCATAAATTGAGGAGGTTTTGTTTCTAAAATATTGCCTGAAATCAGATGGATTTCTTGGTGTAGAAGCTATGTGCCAGCACCCTTGGTTGTTTTTCTTTGCTTAGTTTCTCTTCTGTATTTTTCCCCATTGTCTCCTTTACTTTCCCAACAATACTGTCACTTGGAAAGTGTTCTCAAATTGATTAATCCAGTGATGAAATGCTCCCATAATTCAACAATCTCTATCTGAAAAGACATGGTTTGACAGACTAAGAAATAGCAATGATTGCATTTTAATATTAATTAAAATGTCCAGCTCTCTGTGACCCCATGGACTATACAGTCCATGGAATTCTCCAGGCCAGAATACTGGGGTGGGTAGTGGTTCCCTTCTCCAGAGGATCTTTCCTGACCCAGGAATCAAACCCAGTGTCTCCTGCATTGCAGGCGGGTTCTTTACCAACTGAACTACCAGGGAAGCCCTTTACTAATACTTAAATCTATTTATAATCTCACAAAAATGAAGAATAAACCATTGAAGAAATATTTAGCAAATACTTACCAAATATAATATAAAACATCAGTGTAAATGCTACTTAACTAAACTCTCTGATCTGTGTTTTCTAACTAGGGACCCACAACACTGTTTCTAAATAAATAAGAAATGTGAAAGAAGGTGAATTCTTCGAAAGTCATCCTCCAAATGTGATCTCCATCTTACATAGTCCCCCGTGTCCTCCAGGAAGATAAGGGTCACAGCCAACCTGGCTTCAGGGCCTCAGTGGATGCTTAGAGTGGAGGCCATGCAGGACTATGGGGCAATCACCAGATTTGGAGTCAGCAGGAATCAGTGTGGACAAGTGATCTCCTTCTCTTAAGTTTCAGTGTTCTCATTAAGAAAATGGGAATCAATCATCCTTACCTTATAGGAATGTGATGAACACTAAATCAAAAAGGATACGAGATAGCATCATAACTGTGTACACAGTTTTCATTTCCTTTAGCCAACAATAAGTAAAGTCTTCTCCTTTCCATTTGATAAGTAGGTTTGAAACTCTTTACCAGCCTAACCCTTTGGTCAAATTAAATTTTACATAAGCTATAGACAATTAAACTAATTAAAAGAGCCTAGTTTGAATCCAAGTTGTAACTAGATGGTTCTTCCATGGGTCGTAGGGAAAAAAAATAAAAGGCCATCTCATTTGCCACTGAGCAGGATACTCCTCATCCACATCAGAAAAGCTGTGAATCTTATTTCTAACACAGTTCTTTTGAGGAAAAACTTCACAAGCTAATTTGTTAGCTGAATTCCAGTATCTGCTACCCATTATAGGCAAGAGCTGCATTTCAAAGTCACATTCAAATGACTGTTAGTTTTGAAAAGAAGCCCCTTTCCTCTCCCTTTGAAGGGAAATAGAAAACAGGTATTCACCAGCATATGTATATAAATTATTGCAGGCTTGTTTTGTTTTCTATCACCTTTAAACTCTTATCCTGAGATTCACTAATCAGAGCTCCTTTAGACTGTCTTTAAAAATCAATTTATTCAATGCTTTGTCTTTGTCATCACTTCTGAGATATTTCACATCTCTATACCTTACTTCATAGTCTTTAAACTTAGGAGAAATACTTTTTTCCAAAGAGAGAAGCAGCAAATAACAACAACAACAACAAAAAAACGGCAGCCAAACATCTACAACCCATACTGAATTAGATATAGGACTGGAGGAGGGGATGAAACCTAATGAGACAGAGAGAGAGATGCGATCTAAAATCTGTCCCTAGACACAAACACTTAATTTGTTAGCCTTGACAGCCCATTTGTACTATGTCACACCAATAAAGTTATAAAAATTGAAGCTGAAATTAATCTATTTCCCCTCAGCTCTGAGTCTGTCCGTTTCTAATCTTGTATAAATGGTACTTTGATTCAGAGCTCCTGTTATTCGCATTGTCAGTATCCTAGAAAACACACTGCTTACAACAAATATGTTACCAACAGTTTTGCAGGGTCAAACTGAGCCAATCGCTAAGAATGAGATTAATTAAAGGTGGAAAGAGACTGCATATATGGAGTACCTCCTGAGCTTCAGGCCATAGTTTAGACTTGTTATCTTATTTAATACACACAGACACACCAGAGCTCCATTTTGAATAAGTGAATTGGGCTCAGAATTGTAGTGCTCTAAGCCTTATGTCACACAGCTATTAATAGGGTTAACTAGAAGACAAGTTACAAGTCATTGATAATGAAGTCCATGATTGGGAGTGGGGCAGGAGCTGTAGGAACAAGATCATTTAGAATAATTTCCAAATGATTTTCTTCTCGGACCTCGCCAAGGGCTATCCAACTGAAACATTTAAGTCCCCCATTCCTATAAGGCAGTGTCCTCTTCACAGAAGCATTAGGAACTGCAGAGTGTCATGTATGTCTGGGACTCGCCTACTCCCACCCCTGACAACCAGTCCTGAAACTACAGCATCCCTGGGCGTGCTATACAAGGAAAGCCTGTTTTCAGAACAGAAGTCCCTGCAGTCAGCTAACAACTACTGTCAGCAAGTAGGTAAGAGCTTTAAGCAGCTCCTTGCCCTCATGCCCTGGCATCCAGATGCCACCTGTGGGCAGCCTAGGACAAGCCACTCCCCCTCATAGAGAGATGGGGTCCACGGTTACTCTGATGTGCTCCTCATCAAAGGCTGATACCATCCACTTAATGTGACTTCTGTCTCGGTAATCAGATTTCACATCTACGATATTAATAAAATGCCAAGTAGCACAAATGGGATGAAGTCAGGTAATGTTCTTTTTAATTCAGAAGACTTCCTACACATCTGTACTTTACAATTATTTGTCTAAAACAAATTGATTCAGTTAATTTCCTGAGCTAAAGTAGTACATAAATTAAATTAGAATCTCAATGATTAAGGAATAATGACATCAGTGGTATGGGTTTAACCATTCTATTGACTCAAAACAGGTCTTTTCCTTGGGAAATAGTTAATAGATAAAACTATGATGAAGACACAGATAATAACAATTAATGGATCAAGTCAGAGGTTAAGTTACTTTTAGCCCCATTATGAGCATTTCCTGGCTATTAGTTTGATTTTGACCTTGTTAACATAGATGTCAGAGGGCACAAGATGTACTCGGGACCTATTTAAAATACGGTTCCTCAAGACTAAATGGCCCTTTGCCAGGAAATAGATGAAAAGCAGGTTTAATGTTCTGAGGACTCCAGCTGGTACTCCTCAGAAGAGAAGCTGATAGTTTCCATCTGCATTTTTTAAAGTCAGAGTTGCTATGGTCTGAATATTTGTGTTCCCCCAAAATTCTTATGTTCAAATTCAAACCCCTCAGATGATGGTATTAGGTGGTGGGTCTTTGTGATGAATCAATGAGAATAAATGATATGAATGCCCTTAAGACACCCCGCAGAGCTCACAAGCCCCTTCCACCTTGTGAGGATGCAATGAGAAGTCAGCTACACTGCAGAGGGACCCCATCTGATCATCCTGATCTGGGACTTCCAGACTTCAGAACTATAAGAAATAAAATTTATTGTTTGCCAACTATCTAGTCTATGGTAGTTTGTTACGGCAGCCTGAATAGACTTGGGTACGTCACTGACTTAAACTATCTTAGATTGAGCTGAAAGAAAAGGGACAGTATAAGGTTGTTTCCAGTGGCAGCACAAGCTTAACTTTAAGTGGGAAAAGAGCCTTTAACTTAACAAAATGATGTGAAGGCATCTCAAGAAGCAATGGTGGCAGTGTTACAAAAAGGACAAATAAAGCATTAAATTAAACAATGTGTCTTGGACAAGAAAATCCTAAAGATTAAAGTGTTACCAAGGACCCAGAAGAGAGACAGTGTTCAGGCAGCCCAGAGTCCTCACACATTCCCGTATGTTCCCTCGTACGTACTCATACGGATTAAGCAGGAATGCTGCAGGAGAACACTGGAAATGTCAGGACAGCATCTCATGAGAAAATGAGGACAATTTTCGTCCCAAGAGAACCTGATGAACTGACTCTGTCAATAATCTAAAAAAAATTTAAAGATCAATAACTATCATTTATGTGGCTCTTTGCAAGTGAACATACACATACCCCTCCTCATTGTGAAGTTAGTATAACTACCATCCCCATTTAACAGATGAGGAACCCAGCATATGTTTCGTTCATTTAATTCATTTGCCCAAGGTAACCCAGTTAGAAAGAACTGGAATTATTGACTTCAGCCCTGGTCCTCTGATACAAAATACCACATGTCTTCATTTTCAGTAAAGATAGGAGAAAAAAGCAGGCTTGCTTTTGCTACCTCACCCCTGCTAAGGGGTAAGGAGTCTTTTGCTGGACCAGATTCAAGATGTTCAAATCCCAGAAATAAGGAGAGAGGAAAGGAAACCTTCAGATTTAGAGGCTAAGATAGTCTACACAGGTAAAAGCAGCTGTGGGGAACCAGAAAGAGAGAGGGGGTTCAACTGTGGGAGGAAAATAGGAAGGCAACATAGACTCTTTCAGGAAGATAATCAGGAATTTAAGAATGTTCGGAATTAAGAGACACACCTTTAGAAATTTTAAGAAACTGTGTTGAGCATTAGTGTTTGTCATTGTTATTGCTGCTATAGCTTTAAACAGGTCTAATTAATTAATTGATATAGGTATTTCATTTTTCCTTACTAGACTGCTGTTACTTGACTCCGTGCTAAGATTAGACTACATGAATTCTAGTTTATATGTGTAAGTAGTGATGGTAAAATATAAAATATATATATAGCTAAACTAAGGCAATGGCACCCTACTCCAGTACTTTTGCCTGGAAAATCCCATGAACGGAGGAGCTTGGTGGGCTGCAGTCTATGGGGTCGCTGAGTCAGACACGACTAAGCGAGTTCACTTTCACTTTTCACTTTCATGTATTGAAGAAGGAAATGGCAACCCACTCTAGTGTTTTTGCCTGGAGAATCCCAGGGACAGAGGAGCCTGGTAGGAGGCCATCTATGGGGTCGCACAGAGTCGGACATGACTGAAGCGACTCAGCAGCAGCAGCTAAAGTTGTGCAAATATATAGCAAACAAAATTTTCCAGCCTTTTGTTCACTAATGCACTCCACTCTCAGTCAAAAATGGATAACTTTCACTCCTTGAAAGCACTCCAGACTTTTCTAGCTTTATATCTTTGCCCCATATCCCTTTAGAAAAGGCTTCCTGTGCTTTCCCAGACTGGCATCATGCACCTCATTCTATAAATTTCTTTTAAACAATAACTCTCTCATTCATTCCTGTGTTCATATAAAAATAAATTCATTGCTTTGTAGGGGTTGTGTAAAGTGAGAAATGAAGCACTTAAGAGTTTACTACCTATTTAGAGGAATATTGTACGAAACTGGAGGGTAGGGAAGAGCCAAATCTATTTTCAATGTAACCTATGTCAGAGTGGAAATCTGAAGACCCTCTGGATATATGAACTTTCTGTAGGTGTTTTGATCACTTTCACTAAGTACAAGGTAGCTGGAAAGATGACGCAAAGGCTCATTAGAGGATTGTCAAAGCAAAATCATTCCTGGCTCTCGCCACTGGGAAGACTGCCCAGCGGTCTGCAAGGAGATGTTTCTACCATGAGGCCATGAAATAGAATTTAACATTATAAACTGAATTATAGGCCCCATTTCTCTGTCTCTCCCTAACCTTGGACATTAAAGGAACTGATATTATCAGTGAATGCAGTGAGTCAAGTTCCTAATAACATTCAAGCAATTGAATGATGTATCCTAGGCACTTACTTTGCATCAGGCCAAGAGTTGAGTTAGTCAGGTCAGCAGGTTGGAAAAGTGCTCTAAAAAAGAAAAGTGTGAATGGTGTAATCACCCACCAGCCACAACAGGAAGGTGCTCTCTTGCTCCCTCAATGAGTTCAGTGAAACTACATAGTGTCATGTCAGCCCCTGGAGTTCATTTTCTTTGGGTCTACTACATTAGATTCTATAGATGTTTAAGCTACAAAGATATCAGTGATAATATTATCCCTATCGTGCTTTGAAGCCACCTATTTGATCCTAGAAGGAATGAGGATCAAACAGTTCAAATCTACACAAAATGAGTGCTCTAAACATACACCAATACACTACCAGTATGTGTACTGAATCTGGAATTTTTTCAAGAATGAATGAGCAATTTGGTGAAGGAAAACCGAAACTTTTTGTACACTCTGTTTCTGAAAAGACAGTATGAATATTGGACTGCTGGATTCAAGACTATGCTTTTAGCATGGTTCACTATTTTTACTTCAATTAAACTATGGCTGCCATTTTACTGGTTTTAGTTCAGTTCAGTCACTCAGTCATATCTGATTTTTTGTGACCCCTTGGACTGCAGCACGCCAGGCCTCGCTGTCCATCACCAACTCCTGGAGATGGCTCAAACTCTTTATCTATTGAGTCAGTTATGCCATCCAGCCATCTCACCCTCTGTCATCCCCTTCTCCTCCTGCCTTCAATCTTTCCCAGCATCAGGGTCTTTTCCAGTGAGTCAGTTCTTTGCATCAGGTGGCCAAAGTATTAGAGTTTCAGCTTCAGCATCAGTCCTTCCAATGAATATTCAGGATTGATTTCCTTTAGGATGGACTAGTTGAATCTCCTTGCAGTCCAAGGTACTCTCAAGAGTCTTCTCCAACACCACAGTTCAAAAACATCAATTCTTCAGTGCTCAGCTTTCTTTACAGTCCAACTCTCATATCTATTTATGACTACTGGAAAAATCATAGCTTTGACTAGACAGACTTTTGTTGGCAAAGTAATGTATCTGCTTTTTAATATGCTGTCTAGATTGGTCATAGCTTTTCTTCCAAGGAGCAAGCGTCTTTTAATTTCATGGCTGCAGTCACCGTCTGCAGTGATACTGGAGCTCAATTTATTGGTATATTAGGAGCTTAAAGTCATTGTCTAATTTAGAAAAGCTACAGAAATATTCCAGGTGTTATTTTTCTTGTTATCCTTGGTGATTAATATCTTTTCTCTACCCCAGCAGCTCAGGGCTCACAGAAAAGCTAACTTAGGTGATCAGTGTTTTCTCTTTTCCCTGCCCACACTCTAAAAGACTGAAAGCTAAGGCAGGTAAAAAGCAAAGCAATGCATTAGCTAAAATTTATTCCTGAAGGTTTAAACAAGTACTATAGTTTTCACCAGCAAATGTTCTCTGTAAGTAGGAATCTAGACATTTGAAAAAATAGAATAAAATACGATCACATAAAAATGCCCCTATTTTAAACTGTTACAAGTAATTTGGAATTATTTGGTCTCTAATTTTTATGCTTCTGTATGTGTAGGAAAGACCAAAAAAAAAGTCATATTTCAAAAAGTCACTCCAATAAAAAAAGTTTAAGAAAAAAAATTATTATTTCTGCATGGTAGGGTACTGTGATATGTCTACATATTTACAAGGGGCATGCATAATGTTTAAATCAGGGGGAAAGTTATAGTAAGCTTTTTTTAAAAAAGAGAATATATTGTACTTCTATAAAAGATATAGACTTTTGTCTTTTGTGCAACAGTGCCAATAAAGTAGAACTAAAATTTTACTCAATTCCAGAAAAGTAAATGTTCCTTTTGAATTTAATAACCAGCATTTATGACAGGATCTACTTGAAGGAGAAAAAATACAGCTCAGTTTTGCCTTTGAGAAACAAAGTAGGTTTTCTCCACAGACAAAGGGAGTGTAATAAAAGCCAAATGTTTTAACAGATGAGTAGAGTGTTCATGATAAAAAAAAATTAGAAAAACAAGAACCAAAAATCATCTTTTAAGTAAGTAGTTTCAGAATCATATGGTGTTTGTAATAGACCGTTAAAGAGGTTTTACTCAAGTACAACCTAACACATGAATCCTTTCCAGTGAAAATAAACTGTCTAGGATCATAGATATGACATATTTAATTATTTTCTGGCAACTCAATTATGCAGTGATTATCTCTGATCCTTGAAATGGTAACATAGATAAATACTCTATACAATGATGCCACAGTATAAATTTCAGAGAGTCGTCAGAGCTTTAAATCAAGGCTAATGTACTTTGAAGATAAAATGATCCCAATTAGCCTTGGTACCCGCAAGTCTCCAAATTCATCACAAGAAAAACACAACTTCAATAAATTTCAAGAAATATTTACTTTGCTAATTGCCAACATGTTTCAAATTTTCTAACTTGGAGACACAAAGTCCAAAAGAATGACTTTGCTGGCCTTAACTAAGGTATAACTATACCAACAGGATTCACGCTGATGGTATCAAAGCATTTATTCCACATTCTTACCAGACTTGTAACACAAAGAATGTCCCATTTAGTCCGTACAGATATAATTTTTAAAATAAAACTTTATATAAAACAAATCTAAGACAAGAATACCCCTAAAGTCATCCCCTTCTCTGGGTTCCTAATTTCAAAGGCAAAAGTCAAATTTGAATAAGATCTTATCAGAAAAAGACAGAAGTGAAAAAGCTAACAGTTTCTTCTGTCACATGTTGAGCACAATCTCAGTGAAGGCTATGGGATCACATGATTAGGTTTCAGAAGTAGCACGTGTGGAAGAAGGCTGGTAGGGAAAGAAGTTAGGGCACAACAGTAGGAATAATCACTCAAAAAACTTAAATAGCAGGCATTTCATATATATTATCTTATTTAACTTCCCCAACAGCTTTATGAAGTAAATGCCATTTTCTTTTCTATTATTGCATCTTTATGGATGAAAAATCTGCATCAGAGACAAGTGATGAGGTCAGGTCAGGTGCATGCTTAGTAACTAGCAGAGCACAATTTAAACCCATATCTGTCTAATGCCAAAGTCAAAGCTCTTAATTTATCAATAACTCTACCTTTCAAGATACTTTACAAAGGAACACTATTTTTCTTTTTTTTTTTTTTAAAAAGGGACTTTAGAGATCATATTTTCCTAGGGCACTCACATTAACTATGAAACCTGAATCTCTCTGAGATTGCTGGTCCCTGCCTCAGTGCCTAACCTCACACATTCCCGTATGTTCCCTCGTACGTACTCATACGGATTAAGCAGGAATGCTGCAGGAGAACACTGGAAATGTCAGGACAGCATCTCATGAGAAAATGAGGACAATTTTCGTCCCAAGAGAACCTGATGAACTGACTCTGTCAATAATCTAAAAAAAATTTAAAGATCAATAACTATCATTTATGTGGCTCTTTGCAAGTGAACATACACATACCCCTCCTCATTGTGAAGTTAGTATAACTACCATCCCCATTTAACAGATGAGGAACCCAGCATATGTTTCGTTCATTTAATTCATTTGCCCAAGGTAACCCAGTTAGAAAGAACTGGAATTATTGACTTCAGCCCTGGTCCTCTGATACAAAATACCACATGTCTTCATTTTCAGTAAAGATAGGAGAAAAAAGCAGGCTTGCTTTTGCTACCTCACCCCTGCTAAGGGGTAAGGAGTCTTTTGCTGGACCAGATTCAAGATGTTCAAATCCCAGAAATAAGGAGAGAGGAAAGGAAACCTTCAGATTTAGAGGCTAAGATAGTCTACACAGGTAAAAGCAGCTGTGGGGAACCAGAAAGAGAGAGGGGGTTCAACTGTGGGAGGAAAATAGGAAGGCAACATAGACTCTTTCAGGAAGATAATCAGGAATTTAAGAATGTTCGGAATTAAGAGACACACCTTTAGAAATTTTAAGAAACTGTGTTGAGCATTAGTGTTTGTCATTGTTATTGCTGCTATAGCTTTAAACAGGTCTAATTAATTAATTGATATAGGTATTTCATTTTTCCTTACTAGACTGCTGTTACTTGACTCCGTGCTAAGATTAGACTACATGAATTCTAGTTTATATGTGTAAGTAGTGATGGTAAAATATAAAATATATATATAGCTAAACTAAGGCAACGGCACCCTACTCCAGTACTTTTGCCTGGAAAATCCCATGGACGGAGGAGCCTGGTAGGCTGCAGTCTATGGGGTCGCTGAGTCAGACACGACTAAGCGAGTTCACTTTCACTTTTCACTTTCATGTATTGGAGAAGGAAATGGCAACCCACTCTAGTGTTTTTGCCTGGAGAATCCCAGGGACAGAGGAGCCTGGTAGGAGGCCATCTATGGGGTCGCACAGAGTCGGACATGACTGAAGCGACTCAGCAGCAGCAGCTAAAGTTGTGCAAATATATAGCAAACAAAATTTTCCAGCCTTTTGTTCACTAATGCACTCCACTCTCAGTCAAAAATGGATAACTTTCACTCCTTGAAAGCACTCCAGACTTTTCTAGCTTTATATCTTTGCCCCATATCCCTTTAGAAAAGGCTTCCTGTGCTTTCCCAGACTGGCATCATGCACCTCATTCTATAAATTTCTTTTAAACAATAACTCTCTCATTCATTCCTGTGTTCATATAAAAATAAATTCATTGCTTTGTAGGGGTTGTGTAAAGTGAGAAATGAAGCACTTAAGAGTTTACTACCTATTTAGAGGAATATTGTACGAAACTGGAGGGTAGGGAAGAGCCAAATCTATTTTCAATGTAACCTATGTCAGAGTGGAAATCTGAAGACCCTCTGGATATATGAACTTTCTGTAGGTGTTTTGATCACTTTCACTAAGTACAAGGTAGCTGGAAAGATGACGCAAAGGCTCATTAGAGGATTGTCAAAGCAAAATCATTCCTGGCTCTCGCCACTGGGAAGACTGCCCAGCGGTCTGCAAGGAGATGTTTCTACCATGAGGCCATGAAATAGAATTTAACATTATAAACTGAATTATAGGCCCCATTTCTCTGTCTCTCCCTAACCTTGGACATTAAAGGAACTGATATTATCAGTGAATGCAGTGAGTCAAGTTCCTAATAACATTCAAGCAATTGAATGATGTATCCTAGGCACTTACTTTGCATCAGGCCAAGAGTTGAGTTAGTCAGGTCAGCAGGTTGGAAAAGTGCTCTAAAAAAGAAAAGTGTGAATGGTGTAATCACCCACCAGCCACAACAGGAAGGTGCTCTCTTGCTCCCTCAATGAGTTCAGTGAAACTACATAGTGTCATGTCAGCCCCTGGAGTTCATTTTCTTTGGGTCTACTACATTAGATTCTATAGATGTTTAAGCTACAAGATATCAGTGATAATATTATTCCTATCGTGCTTTGAAGCCACCTATTTGATCCTAGAAGGAATGAGGATCAAACAGTTCAAATCTACACAAAATGAGTGCTCTAAACATACACCAATACACTACCAGTATGTGTACTGAATCTGGAATTTTTTCAAGAATGAATGAGCAATTTGGTGAAGGAAAACCGAAACTTTTTGTACACTCTGTTTCTGAAAAGACAGTATGAATATTGGACTGCTGGATTCAAGACTATGCTTTTAGCATGGTTCACTATTTTTACTTCAATTAAACTATGGCTGCCATTTTACTGGTTTTAGTTCAGTTCAGTCACTCAGTCATATCTGATTTTTTGTGACCCCTTGGACTGCAGCACGCCAGGCCTCGCTGTCCATCACCAACTCCTGGAGATGGCTCAAACTCTTTATCTATTGAGTCAGTTATGCCATCCAGCCATCTCACCCTCTGTCATCCCCTTCTCCTCCTGCCTTCAATCTTTCCCAGCATCAGGGTCTTTTCCAGTGAGTCAGTTCTTTGCATCAGGTGGCCAAAGTATTAGAGTTTCAGCTTCAGCATCAGTCCTTCCAATGAATATTCAGGATTGATTTCCTTTAGGATGGACTAGTTGAATCTCCTTGCAGTCCAAGGTACTCTCAGGAGTCTTCTCCAACACCACAGTTCAAAAACATCAATTCTTCAGTGCTCAGCTTTCTTTACAGTCCAACTCTCATATCTATTTATGACTACTGGAAAAATCATAGCTTTGACTAGACAGACTTTTGTTGGCAAAGTAATGTATCTGCTTTTTAATATGCTGTCTAGATTGGTCATAGCTTTTCTTCCAAGGAGCAAGCGTCTTTTAATTTCATGGCTGCAGTCACCGTCTGCAGTGATACTGGAGCTCAATTTATTGGTATATTAGGAGCTTAAAGTCATTGTCTAATTTAGAAAAGCTACAGAAATATTCCAGGTGTTATTTTTCTTGTTATCCTTGGTGATTAATATCTTTTCTCTACCCCAGCAGCTCAGGGCTCACAGAAAAGCTAACTTAGGTGATCAGTGTTTTCTCTTTTCCCTGCCCACACTCTAAAAGACTGAAAGCTAAGGCAGGTAAAAAGCAAAGCAATGCATTAGCTAAAATTTATTCCTGAAGGTTTAAACAAGTACTATAGTTTTCACCAGCAAATGTTCTCTGTAAGTAGGAATCTAGACATTTGAAAAAATAGAATAAAATACGATCACATAAAAATGCCCCTATTTTAAACTGTTACAAGTAATTTGGAATTATTTGGTCTCTAATTTTTATGCTTCTGTATGTGTAGGAAAGACCAAAAAAAAAGTCATATTTCAAAAAGTCACTCCAATAAAAAAAGTTTAAGAAAAAAAATTATTATTTCTGCATGGTAGGGTACTGTGATATGTCTACATATTTACAAGGGGCATGCATAATGTTTAAATCAGGGGGAAAGTTATAGTAAGCTTTTTTTAAAAAAGAGAATATATTGTACTTCTATAAAAGATATAGACTTTTGTCTTTTGTGCAACAGTGCCAATAAAGTAGAACTAAAATTTTACTCAATTCCAGAAAAGTAAATGTTCCTTTTGAATTTAATAACCAGCATTTATGACAGGATCTACTTGAAGGAGAAAAAATACAGCTCAGTTTTGCCTTTGAGAAACAAAGTAGGTTTTCTCCACAGACAAAGGGAGTGTAATAAAAGCCAAATGTTTTAACAGATGAGTAGAGTGTTCATGATAAAAAAAAATTAGAAAAACAAGAACCAAAAATCATCTTTTAAGTAAGTAGTTTCAGAATCATATGGTGTTTGTAATAGACCGTTAAAGAGGTTTTACTCAAGTACAACCTAACACATGAATCCTTTCCAGTGAAAATAAACTGTCTAGGATCATAGATATGACATATTTAATTATTTTCTGGCAACTCAATTATGCAGTGATTATCTCTGATCCTTGAAATGGTAACATAGATAAATACTCTATACAATGATGCCACAGTATAAATTTCAGAGAGTCGTCAGAGCTTTAAATCAAGGCTAATGTACTTTGAAGATAAAATGATCCCAATTAGCCTTGGTACCCGCAAGTCTCCAAATTCATCACAAGAAAAACACAACTTCAATAAATTTCAAGAAATATTTACTTTGCTAATTGCCAACATGTTTCAAATTTTCTAACTTGGAGACACAAAGTCCAAAAGAATGACTTTGCTGGCCTTAACTAAGGTATAACTATACCAACAGGATTCACGCTGATGGTATCAAAGCATTTATTCCACATTCTTACCAGACTTGTAACACAAAGAATGTCCCATTTAGTCCGTACAGATATAATTTTTAAAATAAAACTTTATATAAAACAAATCTAAGACAAGAATACCCCTAAAGTCATCCCCTTCTCTGGGTTCCTAATTTCAAAGGCAAAAGTCAAATTTGAATAAGATCTTATCAGAAAAAGACAGAAGTGAAAAAGCTAACAGTTTCTTCTGTCACATGTTGAGCACAATCTCAGTGAAGGCTATGGGATCACATGATTAGGTTTCAGAAGTAGCACGTGTGGAAGAAGGCTGGTAGGGAAAGAAGTTAGGGCACAACAGTAGGAATAATCACTCAAAAAACTTAAATAGCAGGCATTTCATATATATTATCTTATTTAACTTCCCCAACAGCTTTATGAAGTAAATGCCATTTTCTTTTCTATTATTGCATCTTTATGGATGAAAAATCTGCATCAGAGACAAGTGATGAGGTCAGGTCAGGTGACATGCTTAGTAACTAGCAGAGCACAATTTAAACCCATATCTGTCTAATGCCAAAGTCAAAGCTCTTAATTTATCAATAACTCTACCTTTCAAGATACTTTACAAAGGAACACTATTTTTCTTTTTTTTTTTTAAAAAAAGGGACTTTAGAGATCATATTTTCCTAGGGCACTCACATTAACTATGAAACCTGAATCTCTCTGAGATTGCTGGTCCCTGCCTCAGTGCCTACCCACTAAAGTGTTCTTGCCTGGAGAATCCCAGGGATGGGGGAGCCTGGTGGGCTGCCGTCTGTGGGGTCGCACAGAGTTGGACATGACTGAAGTGACTTAGAAGAAGCAGCAGCAGCCTCAGTGCCTAGCAGAATGAGAAAGGAATCAGGGTTTAATTTGTATCAAATTATACTATCAGGTGCAAAGTGATGGAGAAACAACTTTATCCATGACCCCAAGTAGCTGCTAGAACAGCTGGAACCAGTGCTAAATATTTAGCTTGTTTACCTACCTGTTTTATAAATGAAGAGTAAGTGCCTCCCTCAGTGTCACCCAGTAGTTCATCATGAAACCGTTAGGAGAACCACTGATCGATATCACCTGCCCTGGCAGGGCATCCACAGTCACCCTTTGCATGATTACTTAACAGGAAGTCCTGATAAGAAGCACAGAACTAACCAGCCACCACCAAGGGGAAGGAATCTGGGAAAGATCAAAAGAAGATGTCAATCCATATGTCCTACTGACCTCCTGAATCCTTCTTGCTGGAATCCATCTTGGCTGAGTGATGTGTGTGACACCAGGACAGATTCTGAGTCAGAATGACTGTCCAGAGAGAGACAACCTAGAAACTAATCCCTTAACCATCAAACCCGAGACTGAGCAGCATGGGAGAGCAGTCCTCCTGGGTTCCCTCACCCTCCTGCTCTCCACCCAGGCACTCCTTTCCAATAAAGGCTCCTGCTTTGTCAGTATGTGGGTCTCCTTGGACAATTCATTTCTGAATGTGATACACGAGCCCACTCTCAGGCCCTGGAAAGGGCCCCTCTTCTCACAGCCTTTCTAGGACCAGCATTCAGGTTTCCTTTCTCCCATGCCACTGTCTCTCCAATCTCTGCTTTCATCTGTCTTTGATCCCAAAGTTCAGAAGCCACAAACTCCATCTGGCTGTACTGTACATTCTTTGAGTCCCACAATGTTTATAAACAGTGACCCAATATTTTAAAGATATTTATAACAATATATATATACAGCTTCTTCTTCTGAAGAAGAGGAGGAGATGTGGCAACTGGATCAAGCATTTCTCTGTGCCAACAATATGCAGGAAACTGGGCACCAAGGCTGTGGTTCACAGCCATGGTGTCACTCGGTCACTGCCCCTGAAGTGTCTGATCCTCCCCTGTTAGCCCCACTGGTAGTATTTTTATTGAGTATTGACCATAAATTTTGTGGTAGTCATTCATACTTTCCGTCAACTTTTTTCAGTTTGCTTCTCAGGGACATTGCAGCACTGTATTTCCTACACTCTGGAGGTTATATATGGCCACAAATTAACCTTGGCCAAGGAAATGTGAGTATGGATTATGTGTGGCACCCTGGGGAAGAAACATTAATACCGGGACACACCGACTCACTCTTTTTTTTCCTCTTTGCCACACTGAACAACTATTTGCCTATGAGCCTGGATCCAGGATCCAAAGCAAAACCCACATGGGGCCTCAACAGATAGTGAACGTGAGCAAGATATAAACCTGTTGTCTTCAACTATTGAGAGACTGGGATCCATCTGTTTCAGCACATAATCTAGCCTGTCTGGGTTATCTCCACTACGTTAAGAGAGAGTGGCAGATAATGTCACCTTTACAAAGCCAGCCCCTGCCGCTTATGGAATTTGCTGACTCGTCTTTATGGTTCAGGACAAATTGCCGTTTTCTTTAAAGATAAAAAAAAAAAATAAAGAGAGAGAAAACAAAATGACATGGAGGAGGAAAAGGAAGAAGGGGGGTGGATAAAGGCAAAAGGCAGTGGCTGTGGGGACATTGCAGGGTCCTTAACAGATAATTCTTTCATGTTTTATTTGCAACTGTTACTGGAATCTTCATGGAGATTATAGTATAATACAACCAAAGTCACCCATCCCAGTGTAAGTTACCATCAAACAAGTGTTAAAACATTAAACTAGGAGAAACAACTGAGTCCATCCTCTTATTTTACAGAGGCAAAAATGAAGACAGAAAATTTTCAGCGCTATCAAATAGTGCTTTCTATAAAGATGGAAATGTTACTTTGCATTGTTAAATATAGTATCCATTAGTTTCAGTTAATCGATGAACGTGTGTGATTAATGCAACAGAAAAACTGATTTTAATGAATATAAATTTAAATACTCACATGTGAATAATAGCTACTGTTTTGAAAAACTGTGTAAACTTGTATTGTTCTAAGGAATAAGATTAATCAGTACCAAGGTCAAGATTCAAACATAGTTCCCTACTCTAAATCTTTTAGAGGATTTCCCAAATTTCTTAAATATATGGATCATCCTAATACAAATATGAAGTCACAGCTGTGTCCCTGTTACTACTGCTTCATACATGAACTCTTCTAGAGCTGTAAACAAGCATCGCAAAGTAGCTTACTATTCTGATATCTTCTCTTCAGTCCTTAGATCACATGGTTCTAACCATGTCTGCTCCTGACTATATGGGACCTGATCTTTGAACAATGACTTTCTTTATCCCACTGTAAGCCTCAGGCAGAAACTTGGTAGGTGACTTGTTTCAAATATCATGATTTCAGGAATTCTCTAAAATGCCTATATAACCTGCCTTGTATCAACACGGGTTCTAAATATTTTTTTCATCTTCTCATTATAACTTTGATGGAATAATAAACAAGAGACAAAACATTTCCTGACCCAGGGATCGAACCTGGGTCTCCCACATTGGAGGCAGACACTTTAACCTGTGAGCCACCAGGGAAGCCTATACAAAAGATAAAAACGGAATTAAATGCATGCCAGTGTATTAGAGTGACAGCTGATTTGGTCTTGTCATATGACAACGATAATAAGAGAGACAGAATGTGGTCCTAGGGCTACCATCAGTAGCAAAATTTACTCATAACTGAGCATTTCTAACTTGCATAAGCTCTTTACATGTATTTATTTATAATATCTCTAAGAGATAGATTCTGTCTATATCTCTATTTTAATAGACTTTCAAGATCACATATCCAGTAGATGAAGCTGCATTCAAAAAATCAGGCAGCAAATCTATGCTCTAATTTCTAGGGTAAAATAGACAACATAAAAATCATAAAAAACTAAGAACCAGAAGAATGGATTTCTGTCCTGGATCTGCCATAAATTCACAAATTTGAGCAAAAAACTCAACTCTAAGTTCATTTCTAATATAAATTTCTTAGAAGTTGTTCAACATGTTCTCTAAACTGGCTGGAATTCTAAATACAATGGATTTCAGATTTCAGTCCATGTTAAGGTCTCCTTTAGACCTAAGGCATGTTCCTTATTGTGCATGTCTTGATCTGCAATGTTATCTGTAAAACAGTACTAATATTGCCATTTTACAGATCAGTTGTAAGGATTAAATTAAATAAGCCACTAAAATGCCTGGCATGGTGCCTACCACTATAAAAGCCTAAAAATTATAGTTTTCCTTTTCCCTTTCAGCAATAATGTCCCAATATTCTAAGTGAAGCTGTCTTCATAAACCATCCCTTACCTTTCAGCAAATACTAATTAACTGGAAACACTATGGGTGATTCATTTATGATCAAGACATGGTATACAATGACTAGCCTTTATCTGTGCTTTTGTTGTAAGAAAATCACACCAATGCATAAATCATAAGGGATATTCTTTAACTAAAATGGAAAGAAAACTATTTGCTGAATAACAATGAAGTCTTAATAAACTAGAAGTGTAACACTTGTCAGGTACAACAGCAATGAAACAAATCAAGGCAGTAGATCATCATAAGTTACACATTATTTCCAAACATTAAAATACTTAGGGGCCATAATATACCTAAGAAATTAAATAAAGTAGGAGGTAACATCAGCATCATGGTGACCCAAGACA
>SJYC01133394.1:0-21306 GCA_006408675.1 Madoqua kirkii
TCAATAAATATATATCCAATCTGAGGAAGCAGATTTTCTAAATCAATATACAAAGTTAAAATTTACACAAGGTCACTAATACTTTTGATGACATAATTTTAAATTTGTCATTATACAGCATGCTGCTGCTGCTGCTAAGTCACTTCAGTCATGTCCGACTCTGTGCAACCCCAGAGATGGCAGCCCCCCAGGCTCTCCCTTTCCCTGGGATTCTCCAGGCAAGAACACTGGAGTGGGTTGCCATTTCCTTCTCCAATGCATGAAAGTGAAAAGTGAAAGTGAAGTCGCTCACTCATGTCCATCTCCTAGCGACCCCATGGACTGCAGCCCACCAGGCTCCTCCGTCCATGGGATTTGCCAGGCAAGAGTATTGGAGTGGGGTGCCATTGCCTTCTCCATCAGACAGCGTAAACAATATTAAATGATTAAAGCCAAACAGAAAATGTGTCTTCCAAATATGCGGTAGACAAAATTAATATTCTCAACTAAAAAAATATTAATAAACATCCTAGTAACAAAGTGATAGTGAAAACAAGAAATTTTAGAAAAGAAGAAAAACAGAAAATTAGCACATTGGAAAACTGCAATACTAACAGAACTCACAAATATACACTAAAATGAAACACAACTTTATTAACTCATTTAACTGCTATTTATCAGGCTATTTATTAGGATATGCCAGGAACTTTTTAGCTCAATAGTTCTTAAATTGTGGCCCCTGACCCAGCTGTGTTAATATCTATTTTGAACTTTATAGAATGCAAATTCTTGGATCCTACAACATACTTTTGAATCAGATACTCAGGTAGTAGGGTCCAGCAATGTGTGGTCCATTAAAGTCCCCAGGTGATTCTGTTTCACACTAAAATGTGAGACCCTCTGGTTTCGGTAATAAAACCAACAAACCACTCTTGCCCTGAAGAACGGGGAAAGCAGACAATAAATAAGAAACAAAAGAAGTAAATGATATATTTTGATCAGAGTAATGGAAAAAGCACAGGAGGAGAAGGGGATTGAGGGTGTCAGTCAAGAATCAACTTATAATTTGAAATAGGGTGGGTTTTCCCTGATGATCTAGGAGCTAAGAATCAGCCTTGCAATGCAGCGGACATAGGTTCAATCCCTGGTAGAGAAGATTCCACATTCCATGGAGCAAGCTTGTGTGCCACAGCTACAAAGTCTGCGCTCTGGAGCCTTAGAACCACGACCGCAGTCAGCGTGCCCTGGAGCCAGTGCTCCGCAACCAGAGACGCCACTGCAGTGAGCGGCCTGCACGCCAGGACTAGAGAAAGCCCTCACTCAACAACAGAGACCCAGCACAGACAAAAACACATAATCACATTTTTGAAAAATAAAATGTATAAAATAGGGTGCACAGGACAGCTGTCATTGAGAAAACAGCTTTTGAGTCAGTGATTGGATAAAGATGAAGGATCTAGCCACTTAAGCCTCTGGAAGAAGGAACATTCAAGACAGAGGTAGAACCAGTGCAAAGGCTATGGTTTAGTAAAATAAGAAAGTGGTGAGCAGTAGACCTGAAGAAAATGATGAACAGTAGAGTGAGAAAGGAGAAGAGAAATGCAGATCAGATCAGAAAGATCATGGTTCACAGGCCAACCAACGTAGAACCGTACAACTAACTGAAAGGCCGGCTTTACCTTCAGCTAAGTTCAGTCATTCAGTCGTGTCCAACTCTTTGCAATGCCATGGACTGCAGCATGCCAGGCTTCCCTGTCCTTCACCAACATCTGGAGCTTGCTCAAACTCATGTCCATAGAACTGGTGATGCCATCCAACCATCTCATCCTCTGTTGTCCCCTTCTTGTTCTGCCTTCAATTTTTCCAGCATCAGGACCTTTTTCAATGAGTCAGTTCTCCGAATCAGGTGGCCAAATTATTGGAGCTTCAACTTCAGAATCAGTCCTTCCAATGAGTATTCAGGACTGATTTCCTTGAAGTCCAAGGGACTCTCAAGAGTCTTCTCCAACATCACAGTTCAAAAGCATCAGTTCTTTGGCACTCAGCTTTCTTTATAGTCTAACTCTCACATCCATACCTGACTACTAGAAAAACCATAGCTTTGACTAGACAGACCTTTGTTGGCAAAGTAACATCTCTGCTTTTTAATATATTGTCTAGGTTGGTCATAGCTTTTTTCCCAAGGAACAAGTGTCTTTTAATTTCATGGCTGCAGCCACCATCTGCAGTGACTGTGGAGCCCAAGAAAATAAAATCTGTCACTGTTTCCATTGTTTCCCCATCTATTTGCCACAAAGTCATGGGACCGGACGCCATGATCTTAGTTTTTTGAATGTTGAGTTTTAAGCCAACTTTTTCACTCTCCTCTTTCACTGTCATCAAGAAGCTCTTCAGTTTCTCTTCGCTTTCTGCCATAAGGGTGGTGTCATCTGCATTTCTGAGGCCATTGATATTTCTCCCAGCAATCTTGGCTCCAGCTTATACTTCATCCAGCCCACCATTTCACATGATGTACTCTGTATATAAGTTTAAAAAAAGCAGGATGACAATATACAGCCTTGACATACTCCTTTCCCAGTTTGGAACCAGTCTGTTGTTCCATGTCCAGTTCTTACTATTGCTTCTTGACCTGCATGCAGATTTCTCATGAGGCAGGCAAAGCGGTCTGGTATTCCTATCTCTTGAAGAATTTTCTACAGTTTGTTGTGATCCACACAGTCAGTGGCTTTCACATAGTCAATGAAGCAGAAGTAGATGTTTTTTCTGGAACTCTCTTGCTTTTTCTCTAATCCAACAGATGTTGGCAATTTGATCTCTGGTTCCTCTTTTCTGAATACAGCTTTACCTTCAATAACACCAAATTACACTTTAGGTTTGTGAACAGAAGTGGCATAACTTGTCTTATATTCTTAAAAATCCCTCTAGTTACTATGTTGCAAACAGACTATAGAGGTTGGACAGTGTAAAAGTGGGCAACCAAACACATTTGCTCTATTGGTAATGTCTAGGGGCGTTTACTCCTGGCCATTAATCACAGAGAAAGTGATCCTTATTTGATTTTTTTCTCTAGCTGTTTCTTAATATTAGTATCAGATATTCTTCAATTTCAAAGGAAAAACAGACTGCAACCAGCAAAAGAAACGAACAAAAAGTAATGAAGGTTTATCAAGGCGTAATGACCCATTGTGTCAAATACATCTAAAAAGTTAGACGAGAAAGGACTGAGAATTAACTACAGGGCTTTTCTGTGTACGGTCTCTGCGATATACAAAAGCAATTTTTAGGAAATGACAGAGATGAGAAACTGAGTAGAATGAACTGAAGGGAGAAGGGGAGGAGCAGAAACATAGACCGTGTGTATAAACAGCCTGCTTAAGGAATTTTGCTATAAAGGGGAGCAAAGAAATTGGATGTTAACTGATGGAGAAAACTGAATGAGTAAAGAGGGGTTTTTTTCATGTTGGCAAAAATTACAAGTTAGTATACTCATAGAAATGATCCCATAGAAAGGGGAAATTTATAATGTAGGACAGGGGGTGAATTGTTGGTGTGATGTTCTTAAGCAGATGAGATGGGACAAGTTTTGTGCACAAATTTAAGGAACATGCCTTACAAAGCAACTCACATTGTTCTTACACTGAAAAGTAAGACAGCACAGCAGGGTGCTGGGAGGCTGTGACGTATCTTTTCTGACTACTTCAATTTTCTTAGATAAATGGGAAGCAAGGAGATCATCTGAGAAGAGGGTAGAATTGGGAGGCGTGAGGACAGGAGAGATGGTATTAACCAGTAACGGAGTCTGAGCAAAGTGCTGTATCCAGGCGTGAACCTTTGAGGTTTGTGGTCACTGAGAAGGGCAGCAGAGTTGTAATTTCTGAGTTTACTAACATCACATTCATCTAAGCAGGTGCAGGGACAGAGCAGAGTGAGAGACAGTGATCCTTGTTTGTTTTTCTCTAGTTCTTTTTATGTAAAACATAAAAATTTTGTTAAATATGTTTTGACATATTACATGTTAACATAAAATGTAAAATTTACACAAAAAGATCACTTTCTCTGCAAAGAGTGGATTGTCCTTTTGCCAAATGAGTCTGATAAAGCAAGAAAGATCTAAGGGACTCAGGAATGTTTACAAAGGGATGATTATAATGATTGACTGTGAAATTTATATGAAAGGAAGGATGGGGAGAGAAATCCAAGTACATAAATATAAACTATAGAAACAAAATTCTGACTCTCCATTTTTGTGAGATAGCATTTTGAGAACAAACATTTACTCATTTTGTTTCAACACAGAACTAATACTGTATTATTTCTATATTATAACCTTCACAGTATCCATTTGGAAATGCCATTCTTGGTTTATGATATGCATTTATTTCCACTGAAACTCCTACATGAAAAAGAAGCAGTTAAAGAGGTGAGCTTACAAGTATTACAATAAAAGAACTGTTACTTTTTAAAAACAGTCCCTCTCAATTTCTGGAAGGTACTTTATTTTCCTTCTTTTCATTTAGAATGAAGTAATATTTACCAATGTGTTCTCCCTAGAAAGAACTTTGTCATCCTCCCAATCTCTCTTTTTTTAACTGCAAAGTTGTTAATAGAATTTTCAATAACTTTTTTCCTTCATTGCACACTGAGATCACAGGAAAAAGGTCCCATCACATAAACACACCTCATAGTGTCTAATCTTGTCTAGTCTCAGAGTTACCAAGATCACAGGCTCTAGTTACACATAAGGCTGCAGCTCACGTACACTCATCTGTGGAGTAAAAGCAGCTTATCTCCCCAAGGGGATATCTAACTCAGGGGATATCTAACTCAGACTAATGGGGCCATGTTCACACGATGCCCATGTGTTATCAGAATTATCTTATCATGGGACTTGGAAAACATTTTAATGCATTATATTTCAGAAAGTTATGATCTTCATGTCAGACAGGTAGACAGACAAATGAGAATTTCTTGCATTCTAGAATTACATTTCAGTCCTTTTGAAGTTTTGAAGTTGGCTTCTTTTTCTCTTTCCTTCTAAACAATCCTTTATGCCCATATGTGTTTACGGCACAAATCTATTTGTGTGTAATGTCTCCCTCTGCTCTACTGTAAAGCTGCATATGTTAGATGACAATGCCCATGTGCAGGAAAGATTTTTTGTGAACTGGACTAGAACTGAAATGAACATTCACGCTGAGTCCATGATGGGAAAAGATCCTCATTGTTTAATAGGAAACAATCAGCTCTAAATTGCATATTATCTTTTTTAACCTAGAAAATCTGAATAAAACAAGAAAAAATTGGTTTGGTCTGGAGACAGTTCAACGGGAAAACAAAGGAATTGTTTAGTTCTTTTATAATCATGGATGTTACTTAGTACTCACATGTTACTAAGAATAAGCATACCTAAAATAAATAAGATCAAAACATTACAAAGTCAACTAAGGTTTTAAAAAGATCAACCTGAACTCTCTTTCTTCAACTTAAGGGAAGATGGGTCTCTGATGACAAGGCTGAGACCTAGGATGGGGAGTGAGGAGAGTGTATTTAGCAAAACAAGCACCATGATGAACATTCTTCACACTGTTATTACACTGCTGATCAGCCTGGAAGCTAATTTCAAGTGTAAAATGCAGGTTTGGGATTTATGCCTTGTATAAAACATAATCAACTTTCATTATTTCTGTGAGTCATAGCATTTTAATCTTTTCTAATTAGATATAATTACTATTCTTTCTCACAGCAGGATAGCAGAGAAGCATAAAAAATATGAGGTGCCACATCAGAAGTGGGAAAATGACAAAAAGGAAAAATTCAGGCATCATTAGTCAATACGAGAGCTTTTTGTTCTCAAATGACACTGACCATTCCCTTGGTAGGAAAAATGGACACTGTGACAAAGCATGGTAGGTAATTATAATCTTTTTTATAATATTCTTTTGTAACAAGTGGATCAAGGTCCAAGGACAAAAGTAATTTCCATGTGGAGAACAAAATTTTAATGTAAGATTTTATGCATTTTAATTAGGGCAATTTAGCTGATCAGAATAAATTGTCTTTTAAATATTATGGCATGTACTTTTCTATCTCATAGTGTTTCATTCTTTCTATTTTTCAGCTCAGTTCAGTTGCTCAGTCGTTTCCAGCTCTTTGTGACCCCATGGACTGCGGCACGCCAGGCCTCCTTGTCCAATCACCAATTCCTGGAGTTTACTCAAACTCACGTCCATTAAATCAGTGATGCCATCCAACCATCTTATCCTCTTGTCATCTTCTTCTCCTCCTGCCTTCAATCTTTCCCAGCATGAGGGTCTTTTCCAATGAGTCAGTTCTTTGCATCAGGTGGCCAAAGTATTGGAGTTTCAGCTTTAGCATCAGTCCTTCCAAGGAATATTCAGGACTGATTTCCTTTAGGATGCACTGGTTTGATCTCCTTGCAGTCCAAGGGACTCTCAAGAGTCTTCTCCAACACTACAGTTTCTATTTTTACCTTCTGGTAAAAATGTGCAAGTGTTAGTCTCTCAGTCGTGACCAATCCCATGGTCTGTCTATGAAATTCTCCAAGCAAGAATACTGGAGTGGGTTGCCATTCCATTTTCCAGGGGTCTTCTCAACCCAGGGATCAAACCCAGGTCTCCTACATTGCAGGCAGATTCTTTTACCATCTGAGTAACAAGGGAAGCTTGGTAAACTGGAGCCAGATTTTAAATAGAAATCAAATAAGATATCTTCCAAATCTTAAAGGATGAAAGATGCATGGTTCTAACTGCAATGTTGAGAACTGTTTCCAATAAGAGCTATCACAGAAGCACAAATGTACATGGAAGGTCCAGGTAGCCTTATTCTCCATTTAGGAAAAATCAAGAAAATATATATTTATTGACATAGAGAAATTATTTACATGTTTTACTAGCTTGTGAGGTCTTCTGTGAACACTTTTTATCTCATGTAGATGCTGCAAAATTAGTTGTTAAATAGACAGCTGGTGAAATTAAGTTCAAACAACAGAAATCTAACAAGTTATTTTACAGTTATACAGTCTATCCGTCATACAGATCATTCAATTCTTTGGGGGAAAACAATCTGGTTTTGAGATCTGGAATGACTACTTAAGCTGTCTATATTGACCAAATTAACTGGTTAAGTGTTAATTTTAATTTTCCTCT
The DNA here is from genome assembly GCA_006408675.1 of Madoqua kirkii. Lineage (NCBI taxonomy): Eukaryota > Metazoa > Chordata > Mammalia > Artiodactyla > Bovidae > Madoqua > Madoqua kirkii. The sequence continues at coordinate 7,146 of SJYC01133394.1, forward strand.
TCACTTTATATTGTACAGATATTTTAAAAGTCAGTAAACCAAAATAATGTTTTACTAATTAAAATGATAAAGATTCACCTTTTAAATGATAAGCTTTATGTTACTTCAATCTGTAACACATGAAATGGGAAATCTAAAAAACTATATTAGACAACATAAGGAAATAACCCCCAAGTCATTATTCTATTTCCAAACTTATGGCTGCCAAACTCAGATAAATCCTGGAAGAGCAACATAGATTCCCATATTACCAAAGTTTCCCTAATTGGCAATTCATAACTTCCAGCTGCTCTGAATAAAACCTATCACCCATTGAAATGTTGACATTTTTCTTCCTCATTAAAATCTTCTTCAATATTCTGTGTGAAAATATTGTCCAATTAGCTATTGAACAATATTTTGTTCATTTATTATTCCTGAAGATATACAAGGAAGTGATAAATGATTAGGACACCAAATATAATTTGTGGCATCAAAACAAGCCTGTGCTTACCTGCATATTTAGACAATATTGGAATCAGTATCATACTGGGCAGGAAAAGAGTTTTATCTCATGGAGCACATTACATTTTGTATCTTAAAATGTAACTGTGCTATAGTTTCAGTGTTTCCATGAATTCATCATTATTCTTTCTAATATATTTTCATAATTACTAATTCAGTTTAAGGATTTTCTATGACAAAGTTCAGAAACTTTTGTCCTAAATCCTAGATAAAATTTTTATGGGTTAGATAAAGGTAACTTTAATTGGTCAACATTTTTATAATGATGATCCACAGTTGTATTTTTTGTGCATTCACTGTGTGGACCTCAGCTATGTAGAATAGATTTTCACAGAAAATATGATCACTAATTAATTTTTATATTTATTGGTCTATGCCATACAATTGAATAGAAAATTTCAAAATAGGAATTATATAGTGAGAGTCTTCCTCATTCAACCTGAATCTGTTTTTCTCTATTAAAAACAAATATTTCATCACATATCAAAATTAATAAAATCAACATAAATGAGTGGTATTTTATACAGCAATGTGTGCTTTCAGTTGCCATAAATTTACAGCCCAGAGCATAACATATATGATAGTAATACAAAGGTGAAATATGTCCACAATATATAAGGTTTGTAGACAGTACATTTTTGTTGTTCCTGAGGCATGAAATACTGCAACTATTATAATGCCTTAGAAAAAATCAAACCATAACATAGTTCATAATTACACAGTATGCTTTGGGCAGTTATAAACATTCCCTACAGGCTTGGAGACTGTTCTACACTTATTTATTTCCTTGCTCATGTTTTAATAGCAACACAAGAATAATTTTTGTTGTCATATGTGATTGTCAGTTTTATTTTTTTCCACCATTTTCTTGGAGGTCCTTTATCCAATCCTGTTTCAGAGGAATTAATAAAGGATTCTGAAGACTCTAAAAACATGTAACATAGATAATGATACAACAAACAGTAATATTTAAGTCTGAATTGCTAAATTTTGGTTGTCTCTCCTTAAGTTTTAGTTATACTAATAAAGTCAAATAAACTACAAAGACTGATCCCCTCAACATCTCTTTCAAGGTATGTACAGGGACATTATCATATTTCTTAGAATAGCATAATGCAGATATTATAACATGGACATTTAAAAATCAATTTTGCCAAAACTTTTAGATAAAATTAATCTATTCTAGGCAGAATATCTGCACTTTCTCTACTCTAAAGCTAACCAGCTTATGTGTAGCTCTATATGCAAATGTTGGGATATTGAATGATGGGGTGACTTTTTATGCATGGCTCTAGAAAACCATTCTTGATAACCTTTTAGTCCCAGATCACTTCCCACACATTTCCGTTATATATGTTTAGGTTCTAAAGTCATCATTATCAAAGCTAGTGGCCCACTAGCTATAATGTGCTTCCTTGCTATTTAACGTACATATAATCTGCCTTCCTCTTTCCACTGATCTATATTGCAATGCAATGGGATGTAGAGCTTATTAAACAGCACAATAGATTGCTCTAAAAAGCCAAACCCTGAGGATTCATAAAGAAACTCTCTCAGTAGGCATCTCTTTGTTATCACTCTGGGAGCCCCAACCCACTCTGAAGGCTACCCAGAGTCCAGAGAGTTACACTTTTGTTTCAGGTAGCCATATTCTCAGAGGCCCTCCCCATTTGACAAGCATCTCATCTGGAATCTTCAAAAATGTTAAGCTTTATTTAGGTATAACTGACATATACAAAACTGCACATATTTAAAGACTATAACTGGATTAGTTTTGACAAATGTACACCTTGGTGAGAGCAACATCACAGTTAAGACGAGAAACAGACCTCTTATCGCCACAGTCCTTTTCATTCCCTTTTGTTATGCATCTCTCCTCCCCTTCCATACTTCCCCTCCTCCTAGGAAGCCACTGATCTCTTTTATGTTATATAGATTAATCTTCATTCTCTAAAATTTTATATCAATGGAATCATATAAATTTTGACTGCCCATTTTTGTAGGGAGGCAGGCGTCTGACTTCTTCCATGCGACGTAATTATTTTGAGACTCTTTTAGGTTGTTATGTACGTTAAAGTGCTTCCCAGGTGATTTAGTAAAGAATCTGCCTGCAATGCAGGAGACCTGGGTTAGATGCCTGGGTCAGAAAAATCCCCCCATAGAAGGGAATGACTATCCACTCTAGCATTCTTGTCTGGAGAATCCCTTGAACAGAACCTGGTAGACTACAGTCCATGGGGTTGCAAAGAGTGGAATGCTATGTTAAAAGTTTACTCTTTTTTCTCATTGATCAGTATGCCTTTATATGTATATATCATGAAGCATTTATCTATTCATCCCTTAGTAGATATCTGAGTTATTTTTAATTTTTAGCTACTATAAATAAAGCTGCTCTGAACATTTATGTAAGTCTTTCTGTTGACAAAAGCCTTGATTTCTTTCACATAAATGCTTAGGAGTAAACTGTGTGGCTCATTTGGCAGGTGTATATTTTCCTTTGGAAGAAACTGTTTTCCAAACAATTTGGCAAACTGCTTTGCAAAATGGTTTACCGTTTTACTTTCCCGCCATGGTATATGAGGGTTCCAGTTCTTCTAAGTCCTTGCCTACTCTTGAAATAATTGGTGTTTTAGTGTTAGTGACTCTAGAGGCTTTGTGTGAGTAGTTACTTGTAGTTTTCATTTATATTTACATAAAGGACTACTAACAGAGCATTTTGTAAAATGTCAATATGATATCCATGTATGTTCTTTTGTAAAGTGTCTGTTCACATCTTTTGGCCTCTATTAAATTGGGCTGTCTAATTAATATTAAATTATATAATATTTAGCTTTTTGTATAGTCTAAAGAGAAATCCTTTGTCAACTATATATTTTAAAAATATTTCTCCCAGTCAATGACTTGTCACTTCATTTCCATAGCAATGTCTTTGGAAGAGCAAAGTCTCTAATTTATGAAGTATTTATCACTTCTTTTTTCTGTGAAATACTATTTAATCACTTTTAGTTCATGTACTTGGTAACCACTTTAACATATCTTGGCCAAACTCAAGCCACTCCAGCTTTCTGTTGATTACACATACACTAGAAAACTTGAAGTAATCTGAGAGCTTGTAGTTCTTATTTTGTCTGTTTTTCTCTATTTTTAAGTTTGATTAGTATGTATTATTATGTCCTCATATTCACTTATATATTTAATCTGCAATTAAACTGCTACTAATCATACCTGTTTTATTTTTCACCTCAGATTGTATTCTTTTATCTCTAAAAGCCTGAGAGGGATCTTTCTCGTATCTTTCATATATCTCCCTAATATGCCCATTCTGGCCTCTACCTCCTTGAGTATATGGGATCTCAATTGTCTTGTCTATAATTCTACCATCTGTGTCATTTCTGTTTCTTTCTATTGATTGATTTTCTCATTATAGATTGCATTTTCTTGCTTTTTTGCGTGACTAGTACTTTTAGATGAGGTGCCAGACTTTTCAAATTTTACTTTGTTGGCTATATTTATATTCCTTTAAATGTTCTTGAGCTTTGTTCTTAAGTGAAGTTAAACTATTGGTAAACAGTTTAATCCTATCAAGGGCATATGCCAAGCTTTATTTGGTGGGACCAGAACAGCTTTTTAGTCTATGTCCAGCTTGGCCCCACTACCAAGCACTCTTCTGAGTCCTCTGTCTAATGTCCCATGCTTTATAAGTTTCTTCATTCATGTCTTGAAAAACATGAACTTTTCCTGGCCCTCTGCAAGTTTTATAGATTTTTTTTTATCTGTCCTTACTAGCAGCTCTCTCCTGGGCTTCAAATGGTTTCTTTAGATCCATGGACTAGATTGGTATCAGCTGAAGACTTGAGAAGAGCTTGCTCTCTTTGCATTTTTCTCTCTTTTATTAATTAATTTGGTGCAGCAATCTCCTCTCTAAAATTCTGCCATGCAAATTGTAGTCTCCTTGGCTTAAAGAAATTTTGAAGTCTGCCACTCCAACTCAGGGAGACTACTGTACTCCACCTGTTTTCCTTGTCCTGTGCTGTGGCATGAAAACTCTCTCCAGGGAGTAACCCATGACAAGTAACAAACTTGTCTTGTTTGTTTCCTCTCTGTTAGGGATTAAGATCTTGTGCTTAGGGTTCAGTATCCTATGCTATCTCTGCAATCCATGGTTTGAATCATTCTCTCTTGATTTGGTCATTTAAGATGATGGGCAAATCCAGTCTGTTGTATCACTATGGACATAAACAGAATTCTCATACTTTTAATTTAAGGTAAAAAGCACTTTGTTATTTACTTGCCTTCGTAAGAGAGGTTGGCAGAGATGCTGAAGGACAGAAGAAAAGCTCCTTGGACTTAGAAGTTGTTGGGATTTCCAGAGAGGGTCAAGTCTGCAACTATCTCAATACAAAAGATCTTAACTCAGTGACTTTGGAGTGATTCTCATCAGTGTGTCATTGCCCTTTCAGCCTAGAGGCCATCCAGGTCTAATATCTTGGTGCTCTTTATCTTCCTGTAGGAAATAAAGCTATAGGAAGTTCCTGATACTGGATTTAATATAGGCAGTGCCTTGGCTCTACACAGTATGCTATCTTCCAGATTAAGGCAGTACTCAAGCCATCCTCCTGCACCTTCACTTCTGAGAGTAGCTTTGCATGCCCTGAATGAATTTCATCACCAATCCCTGTTTTTCCTGCTTTAGGAGGCACCAGTCATCCTTCCTCTTTGCCCAATCAGTATACAGAAGCCATGAGTCTTGCTTGCTAAGGCCATGTTGCTATATTCTCATTGTTTAGACACTAAGTCAAATTCAACTCTTTGCAACCCCATCAACTGTAGCCCACCAGACTCCTCTGTCCATGGATTTCCCCAGCAAGAATACTGGAGTGGGTTGCCATTTCCTTCTCCAGGGGATCCTCCTGACCCAGAGAGAGAACTCACATCTCCTGTACTACTAGGATTCTTTACTACTTAACCACTGGAAAGATTTGATTTAGGTCTTACCTGAATGGTCTAGTGGTTTTTCCTACTTTCTTCAATTTGAGTCTGAATTTGGTAATAAGGAGTTCATGATCTGAGCCACAGTCAGCTCCTGGCCATTTTTTGTTGACTGTATAGAGCTTCTTCATCTTTGGCTGCAAAGAATATAATCAATCTGATTTCAGTGTTGACCATCTGGTGATGTCCATGTGTAGAGTCTTCTCTTGTGTTGCTAGAAGAGGGTGTTTGCTATGATCAGTGCATTTTTTTGGCAAAACTCTATTAGTCTTTGCCCTGCTTCATTCCGCATTCCAAGGTCAAATTTGCCTGTTACTCCAGGTGTTTCTTGACTTCCAACTTTTGCATTCCAGTCCCCTATAATGAAAAGGACATCTTTTTTGGGTGTTAGACCTTCTAAAAGGTCTTGAGGTCTTCATAAAACCATTCAACTTCAGCTTCTTTGGCATTACTGGTTGGGGCATAGACTTGCATTACTGTGATTTTGAATGGTTTGCCTTGGAGATGAACAGAGTTCATTCTGTCGTTTTTGAGACTGCATCCAAGTACCGCATTTCGGACCCTCCTGTTGACCGTGATGGCTACTCCATTTCTTCTGAGGGACTCCTGCCCGCAATAGTAGATATAATGGTCATCTGAGTTAAATTCACCCAGTCTGGTCCATTTTAGTTCACTAATTCCTAGAATGTCGACGTTCACTCTTGCCATCTCTTGTTTGACCACTTCCAATTTACCTTGATTCATGGACCTGACATTCCAGGTTAAGGGGGTGCGGGGGGGGGGGAATTATGCATTTCGTGCATCTTAGATTCATTATTACCTCCCCTTCAAGACTGTCAGTGGGCCCCTTGGGGCAAGACAGTGTCTGGTTCTTAAGAAAATGTTAATTTTAAATCAAAAAGTTAATTTTGAACAAAAAGTAATACATGTATGTGGTTAAATATTCAAACCATACAGAAAAATATAAAATGAAAAACAGTTGTCCTTTCCCCAGCCTCAGCCCTCCCAGCTATAATCCTCAACCCAAAGTTAACCATGTCTTGTGTATACTTTCAGTAACATTTTTATGCGTCTGTCAGCAGATAGATTTATCTATTTTTTACTAAGTGTAAGTAAGTGCTAGTCACTCAGTCATGTCTGACTCTTTGCAACCCCATGGGCTGCAGCCCACCAGGCTCCTCTGTCCATGAGGTTTTCCAGGCAAGGATACAGAAGTGGGTTGCCATATTCTTCGATCCCAACCCAGGGATCGAACCCGGGTCTCCTGCATTGCAGGCAGATTCTTTAGTGACTGAGCTACAAGGGAAGCCCTTGGGTTGTCTCCGTCCCTCCCTTCCCATTAAATGTGAATCTTGGTGTACTTTTCCGTGTATTTCCATAGGTAAAGTCCTAGAAGTAGAATTCAGGTCAAAAAGAAGGTGTGTTTTATATTTTGCAATTCATCTACTGAAGCTAGTGCAGGGACAGGGGTGGTAAAGGCATAGACTGGCATTAGATGGCCTCGGTTTGCCTCCAAACACCACCATGTTATCTTCAAACTGGGGATTATCAAGGTTTGTATCTCCCCGAGTGGCTGTGACACTTAAATGAGATAATGCATACAAACACTTTGAGCAGTGCCCGGCACTTGGTAAGAGCTGAATAAGCAATCATTGTTATTTTTGTGGATATTATTATCATTATTGTCACCCCCCCCCAGGTCCTCTGGTGCTAGAACTCAATCAGGATCAGATAATACATGAATGAATGAGTGAACAAATGAATGAAGACCTGAATGAAATGAGTGAAGACCTGAGCTTGCCCACAGTGGCCCTCGCCATGCTCCTGCTGTAAATAATGGCTTGCATTTGTCCCTGGAGCCCCTGGAGCAGCGCCTGTCCTGGCAGGGATGCCCAGAACCATGAGCATGGCAGAGCCGCTCTGCAGCCTTGCTCATTAGAACCCTGCCTTTGTAGGTTTATTACACTGATCAACAGTTGCTAGTGGAGGAAGATCATGTCATAAATGTACATGGAAATATTGACTGAGCCCCAGTGTCTGCTCTAAAATGCCAGGCAGATGAAATTCAAACATTCCCTTGCAATTAAAACACAGTCCTTGGAGTGCGGAAGTTCCCAGTGATTCCCGGGCAGTAGACAGAGTCTGTTGGAATGAAAGAAGGAGGAGGGTTGAAGCTGTGAAGGAAACAGAGCCCCTATGAATGAATTCTCCGAGTTGTCTTCCTGCTCACAAATCCAGATTAGATCTTTAGCCCCGGCAATGAGAGGAGAGGAGGGTCAGTCAGAAATTGTCGAAAGTGGAGATTCAGTAATTTGGGGAAAAAAAATTGAGGGTTATTATTTCTCAGTAAATAACACCACCTAAATGCCGAGTGCCAAAGAATTGATGCTTTTGAACTGTGGTGTTGGAGAAGACTCTTGAGAGTCCCTTGGACTGCAAGGAGATCCAACCAGTCCATTCTGAAGGAGATCAGCCCTGGGATTTCTTTGGAAGGAATGATGCTAAAAAAGTTATGACCAACCTAGATAGCATATTCAAAAGCAGAGACATTACTTTGCCGACTAATGTCCATCTAGTCAAGGCTACGGTTTTTCCTGTGATCATGGACTGTGAAGAAGGATGAGTGCCAAAGAATTGATTCTTTTGAAGTATGGTGTTGGAGAAGACTCTTGAGAGTCCCTTGGACTGCAAGGAGATCCAACCAGTCCATTCTAAAGGAGATCAGCCCTGGGATTTCTTCAGAGGGAATGATACTAAAGCTGAAACTCCAGTACTTTGGCCACCTCATGTGAAGAGTTGACTCATTGGAAAAGACTCTGATGCTGGGAGGGAGTGGGGGCAGGAGGAGAAGGTGATGACCAAGGGTGAGATAGCTAGATGGCACCACGGACTCGATGGACATGAGTCTGAGTGAACTCCAGGAGATGGTGATGGACAGGGAGGCCTGGCGTGCTGCGATTCATGGGGTCACAAAGAGTCGGACATGACTGAACGACTGAACTGAACCACCGGAGAAGCTCTGTAGTTTACCTCATAGTTGGGGAAAAGTACAAGTGGAGGCCTGTCTTCCTCTTTATCACTCAGCAAACCAAAGGCTCTTTTGTGGCACATGCAGATTTATTTCTTTCATTACCAATATATTTATCAAATACTATTAAAGTAATACAATGAAGTTGTCCAAAATTCAAAGAAATATGAAGGTGAACATTAAAAGCATCCTTAGTGACACAGTAACATTTCTCAGTTATCATTTTATAGATTTCCTTAGAGTTGAATATAAAAGGCTTTAAATATATATATGTGTGTGTGTGTGTTGTGTGCACACATTTGGACAAATATATATATTCTTAATTCTTTTCAAGAAACTTCAAGATTCCTTTCCAAAAACTCTAACACTGTTGTGACTATCTAAATAACTGTATTATATAACATTCATTGATGGGCATATCAATAATACTTCTATACATTCCACAACAGTGAAATATTTCATTTGTCAAACATTTTTTAATATCATCTCATTAAGCCAAATTAAAATTTAATAGACTCTTCTACACACGTGTACTAATGTTAATACTCCATAACCCTTGCCAAGGTGAGAGGATTGGCAAGTGTGTGGAGGTGTGTGTACACACACAGTACATGTGGCACGATGGCCAGGTCACCTACATGACTCAATGTGCACCCCAGGAGGTGTGGGCAACCAGTCTCTACAAGCTGCATAAGTTGTAGAGTTATAAAAGGACTCACTCACAAAAATATCTCCCCTTGATTGGTCTGTCAGAAATTTCTAATTTTCCTGTCACTCTTTAAAGACCTTGTAAGGGTGCTGTGCATTTCAACTAGCTTAAAATTGACATTCACTTGATAAGAGTACCATTCTCGGATATTTGCCTATCAAATTAATCCATTACCACACATCATCATTTTTAAAAAGGCACAGTCCTAAGGGACTGACACTTATGAGAGACAAACTTTGATTGCCAGCAGAGGGTTGAAGCACACGGTGGTAATGAAGAAATGTTAGGGGCAGGTATGTGGTGGGAGGGGTGTGTTTCAGTCTGACCATCTGTAAGAAGTTCTAAGGGTACATATCAAAATAGACACAACATATGCACAGCCATGTCCAAGGCCATGTGCCATATATGTCTGCAGCTGTATAGACATTATAAAAACATGTTGAAAGAGATCTGGCCATGAGAAGAATTAGAATAGATAGGATCAGAGATTGTAGGGGTTTTCCTTTTCTGGAGTTTCCTAGTGCATATATCCTAGCACTGAAAATTAAACTGTTAACAACATGGAAGCAACCTAAATGTCCACTGATGGAGGAATAAATAAATAAGATGTGGTACACACATGCAATATTATTAATGAGTCATAATTATTCAAAAAAGAATGAAATAATACCATTGGCACCAACATGAATGGACCTAGAAGTTGTCATACTGAGTGAAGCAAGTCAGACAAAGACAAATATCATATGATATCACATGTATGTGGAATCTAAAAGAATGATACATATTAACCTATTTATGAAACAGAAAAAGAGTCACAGACACAGAAAAAAAATTATGGTTACCAAAGCGGGAGTGTGGAGGGATAAACTGAGAGATTGGAATTGCCATATATACACTACTATATAGTGTATATAGAGAAGTAAACAGAGAAGTCATGCGAATCTACTGCGTATAGTACAGAGAGCTCCACTTAATACTTTGTAATGACTATTTTGCCAGACATTCGGAAGACTCAGCACTAGCAACAGGACTGCAAAAGGCCAATTTTCATTCCAGTCCCAAAGAAAGGCAGTGCCAAAGAATGCTCACTGCCCCACAATTACACTCAGTCTCACATGCTAGGAAAGTAATGCTCAAAGTTCTCCAAGCCAGGCTTAAACATGAACTTCCAGATGTTCAAGTTGGATTTAGAAAAGGCAGAGGAACCAGAGATCAAATTGCCAACATCAGTTGGATCGGAGAAAAAGCAAGAGAGTTCCAGAAAAACATCTACTTATGCTTTACTGATTATGCCAAAGCCTTTGACTGTGGGGATCACAACAAACTTTGGAAAATTCTGAAAGAGATGGGAATATCAGACCAGCTGACCTGCTTCCTGGAGAAATCTGTATGCAAGTCAAGAAGCAACCGTTAGAACTGGACACGGAACAACAGATTGGTTCCAAATCAGGAAAAGAGTACGTCCTGGCTGTATATTGTCACCCTGCATATTTAACTTATATGCAGAGTACATATCTTATATCATGAGAAATGTTGGACTGGATGAAGCACAGGCTAGAATCAAGGTGCTGGGAGAAATGTCAAGGAGCTCAGATATGCAGATGAGCTTATGGCAGAAAGTGAAGAAAAACTAAAGAGCCTCAATGAAAGTGAAAGAGGAGAGTTAAAAAGTTGGCTTAAAACTCAAAATTCATAAAAAGAAAATCATGGCATATGGTCCCATCACTTCATGGCAAATAGATGGGGAAACAGTGGAAACAGTGATAGACTTTATTTTTCAGGACTCCAAAATTACTGCAGATGGTGACCATAGCCATGAAATTAGAAGATGCTTACTCCTTGGAAGAAAAGTTATGACCAGCCTAGACAGTATATTAAAAATCAGAGACTACTTTGCCAACAAAGGTCCGTGTAGTCAAAGCTATGGTTTTTCCAGTAGTCATGTATGGATATGAGAGTTGGACTATAAAGAAAGCTGACTGCCAAAGAACTGATGCTTTTGAACTATGGTGTTGGAGAAGACTCTTGAGAGTCCCTTGGACTGCAAGGAGATATAACCAGTCCATCCTAAAGGAAATTAATCCTGAATATTCATTGGAGGGACTGACGCTGAAGCTGAAACGCTAATACTTTGCCCATCTAAAGTGTAGAACTGACTCATTAGAAAAGGTCCTGATGCTGGGAAATATTGAAGGCAGGAAGAGAAGGGGACGACAGAGGATGGCATGGCTGGATGACATCACGACTCAATGGATATAAGTTTGAATAAACTCTGGGAGTTGGTGATGGACAGGGAAGCCTGGCATGCTGCAGTTGATGGGATCACAAATAGTCAGACATGACTGAGTGACTGAACTGATATGGGAAAAGAATCTTAAAAAAGAGTGGATATATGTATATGTAAAAGTGATTCACTCACTTTGCTGTACATCTGAAAATAACACAACTTTGTAAATCAACTATACTCCAACAACAATTAATATATAGAAATTAATTTAGAAAATATAGAAAAGAAAGTTAAACTGTTGATGTTTTCAGTAGTCACAGAACCAAGCAAATTTTCAAGAGGTGTCAGAACACACCAGAAAATATGTGACTAGGTGTGAAAGCAAATTTTCATTTTAAATTCAGAAAGGGAACATTCCAGTGATTGTATATTATGATATGAGCTCTATTGTAACAGCAAAGAATAGTAAAAATTTGTAACACAACCTCATAGATGCTTTCATAAATGATTACCAGATAGTTTTGTAATCCCGAATACACAAAGAAATGGTTCAATACATGAATAGGTTCTTTTCGATACAGAGAAGACAATAATAAGGCAGGGGTCAAATGCTGATATACCCACAGTCACTCTGTTCATTCCATCAGTAATTTATTCAGAGCAGCAAATTGTAGAGAACAATTTTCTTACCACTGCAGATTTTCCTCTTTTCCCCTAAATTCTTTTCACAAAACTATTGAGTAGTTCTTGCTGGGCTGTTAAATTGCCAATTACACACACAAAACTATCAGACTGGTCAATTTAACTGATGTTAATTTAATTTTGAAAAGAGAGACCAAATTACCTAGTTGTTTTGACCCCTTGTAGGTAAGAGCGTTAGTTAACTCTTCCATTTCTCATGAGCAATGAACAAAAAAAAAAGGAATGGGAATAAACCAGAATTGTGCTTTAGCCTGTCTTCTTAAGACTTATAAACTTTATAGTAAACATTTTTGGTACCATAAAAAGTGGTTAAACTCTTAGCTAGAATTAATCTTGTTGAATTAATAACTGCAACATAGAGGCCAAGCAAACATGCTATGAAATAAAAATGGTTAAATTTACTGGCTTCATCCCTCACCAGCTCTGACTTTGATGAGTCAGTTACGTTCTCTATGCCTTGGTTTTCTGATTACTAAAATGTAGAAAATTCATAAATACCAGACCACCTTACCTGCTTCCAACAAAACCTTTATGCAGATAAAGAAGTAACAGTTAGAACCAGACATGGGATAACAGACTGGTTCCAAATTGGGAAAGGTATATGTCAAGGCTGTGTATATTGTCACCCTGCTTTTCAACTTAATCAGAGTACATCATGTGAAATGCAGGGCTGGATGAAGCACAAGCAGGAATCAAGATTTCTGAGAGAAATATCAATAACCTCAGGTATGCATGTGACACCACCCTTACAGCAGAAAGCAAAGAGGAACTAAAGAGCCTTGTGATGACAGTGAAAGAGGAGAGTAAAAAAGTTGGCTTAAAACACAACATTCAAAAAATGAAGATCATGGCATCTGGTCCCATCATCTCATGGCAAATAGATGGGCAAACAATGAAAACAGTGACAGGTTTTTGTTTTGTTTTCTTGGGCTCCAAAATCACTGCAGATGGTGATTGCAGCCATGAAATTAAAAGATGCTTACTCCTTGGAAGAAAAGCTATGACAAATCTAGACAGCATATTATAAAGCACAGACATTACTTTGCTGACAAAGATCTGTCTAATCGAAGCCCTGGTTTTTTCCGATAGTCTAGTATGGATGTGAGAGTTCAACCATAAAGAAGGCTACGTGCCGAAGAATTGATGCTTTTGAACTGAGGTGTTGGAGAAGACTCTAGAAAGTCCCTTGGACTGCAAGGGAATCAAACCAATCAATCCTAAAGGAAAGCAATTCTGAATAGTCATTGCAAGGACTGATGCTAAAGCTGAAGCTCCAATAGTGTGGCCACCTGATGCAAAGAGCCAATTCATTAGAAAAGTCCTTGATGCTGGAAAAAGATTGAAGACAGGAGGAGAAGGGGATGACAGAAGACTAGATGGTTGGATGGCCTCACTGACTCAGTGGACACGAGTTTGAGCAAGCTCCAGGAAATGGTGAGGTACAGGGAAGCCTGGCGTGCTGCAGTCCACAGGGTCACAGTCAGACTCGACTGAGGGACGGAACAACAGCAAAGTGAGATGATGGTAGAATCTCCCTTAAAAGATTGCTCTGAGATTAATTAACATGTAAAGGCTAATAGAAATGTCAGACTCATTTCTATTTTCTGAACTTTATAGATTTTCAGTTCAGTTCACTCACTCAGTTGTATTATTTTTATCATTAATATCATTAGCTATTATTTTATCATTAATATCATGATATACTGAGTACTTATAAAACCTGCCACTTTAAGGAGAATGGAAGTAACACAACATATGGTTTCTCTTCCCAGAGACCTTCAGTCTCCTGAGAAGGAAAAACCCCACTGAGACAGCGAAGGAGCTATAGTTCAATAAAAGCCGTCAGGTTTAGCTTGGGCCTACTCTGCTCTATTATAAAATAACTTTGGCCTCCTCTACTCTAATCAGGGCTTCCCTGATAGCGCAGTTGGTAAAGAATCCACCTGCAATGCAGGAGACCCCAGATCAATTCATGGGTCAGAATGATTGCTGGAGAAGGGAG
>SJYC01133395.1:0-11795 GCA_006408675.1 Madoqua kirkii
GCCTCCTCTACTCTAATCAGGGCTTCCCTGATAGCGCAGTTGGTAAAGAATCCACCTGCAATGCAGGAGACCCCAGATCAATTCATGGGTCAGAATGATCTGCTGGAGAAGGGAGAGGCTACCTACTCCAGTATTCTTGGGCTTCCCTTGTGGCTCAGCTGGTAAAGAATCTGCCTGCAATGTGGAAGATCTGGGTTAGATCCCTGGATTGGGAAGATCCCCTGGAGAAGGGAATGGCTACCCAATCCAGTATTCTGGCCTGGAGAATTCCATGGACTGTATAGTCTACGGGGTCACAAAGAGTTGGACACAACTGAGTGACTTTCACGTCACCTCTGCTCTAATAGGGTTCTTGAAAGAACAGGCATACAATGAAGACCTTGAAGAACCAGTAGAATTTCAAAAGTTGTTTGGACATGAGGTCCACAGATGTGTTTTGTTTGGCTTACTCAGCATTGTATAACATTTTAATTAGTTTCCAAGATACAACATCCACTCTGCTTCACCCATTCTAATTACCTGCCTGGTGCCTATCACTATTTGAGTTTGCAGCCTCTAGTCTATGGACTTAATTCCCATTCTCACTGTCATTGGTAACTATAAGATTTGGTAAACATATTAGAATGATTTATTTTCTTCATATAATGTCAAAAATTCTGCTTCATGCATACTAACAAGGGCTTGTAAAAATTTTGTTTTTAAAGAATAATGTTTCTTCTTAGAAACTGATTCTGGCCTGTCCAGCATGGCATGGATTCACAGAATAATTTTAAAAAGCATTATGGTTTCTTCTTCTCTGATATCTCTATTGTTCCCTTTTTATTGTACTGTCATATTAGAACTTGATGAACTATATTTCACAGGTAGAGAAAGAATAGTCCATTGCAATGTACTGGAAGAAGTAACACAATCATTGTGAAACTTGGCAACTAAACAAAAGCTTCTTGAGACTACCTCCTAATTTGACCTTGGTTTGAATTGGGAGGATAGGATCAGAGGAGCACAGGAGTTTCATGTTTATATTCTATTCTCATCAACCCCCACCTCCCCTTACTCTGTTAGAGAAGGCACTGCAGGCCCTAACAGATGTGAGAAGGCCAAATACACAACATCTCGCACTGAACAGATGACAGCGGCACTTTGTCACACACTCACAGCCTGCAGGGAGGATACCACCTGCCGTGTGGGGTCACACGGGGCGCCACTCAAGAGCACAGTGAATCAACAAGGCCCGTGGGAAATAGGCTTTGTAGTGGCAGGAGGCTGAAGTGACCTTGGTTCCCGTATGGGACAGGTCTTGCTTCTCTGGCAAGGAAGGGAAGGGAAATCTATTAGGTTGAAGTCCAAATGGGTTGCAACTGGTCGAGGTGACAGGAGAAATAGCTAAATGGGAGCCTTTCTCATCAGGTAGGGGCAGACCTGATGTGGTTTTAGAGGGTATATGAGGCTCAAAGGTGTCAAGGCAGTGCGTGGAGTAGTAGCAGTGTCACTATTGTTGTGTCTGACTTTTCAATCCCACGGACTGTAGCTCACCAGGCTCCTCTGTCCATGGGATTCTCCAGGCCAGGAATACTGGAGCGAGTAGCCATTCCCTTCTCCAGGGACTCTTGCCCACCCAGGGACTGAACCTGGGTCTCCTGCCTGGGCAGGCTGATTCTTCACCACTAGCACCACCTGGGAAGGCCGTAGTGCATGGAAGTTCAGGCCTTTCAGTGCATGTCAGCAGTTTTGTTTTTTGGGTTTTTTTTTTTTTACTGTTTATCTGGATACTGATATATAGTATGGAACACTGTAAATTTCTAATGAATGGTTTTCATGTATAAACTCTATCTCTTTTAATATTAAGGTATTGGATTTTTTAATATAAAGTTATTTATTTTAATTGGAGGTTAATTATTTTACAATATTGTATTGGTTTTGCCATACATCAACATGAATCTGCCACAGGTATACAAGTGTTCCCCATCCTAAACCCCCTCCCTCCTCCCTCCGTGCACCATCCCTCTGGGTCATCCCAGTGCACCAGCCCCAAGCATCCAGTATTATGCATTGAACCTGAGCTGGTGACTCATTTCATATGTGATATTATACATGTTTCAATGCCATTCTCCCAAATCATCCCACCCTCTCCCTCTCCCACAGAGTCCAAAAGGCTGTTCTATACATCTGTGTCTCTTTTGCTGTCTCACATACAGGGTTATTGTTACCATCTTTCTAAATTCCATATATATGTGTTAGTATACTGTATTGGTGTTTTTCTTTCTGGCTTACTTCACTCTGTATAATAATTTTTTTTTTTTCTGATGATGATGCAAGCTTACCTACACATCCATCATAATTTTTCCTAAGATGTTTTTTTAATCAGCTAAAGGAACCTGAAATATGTTTCTCCTGAATTAAAGATTTTTATGAAAAAAAGTTTCTACACTATGCTCTAATATATCTTGGAAAGATCATTTATTATTCTGTTAGAAGTATTAGCCTCAATGAAAAGAATGTATCTTCTTTAATCACATAAACACCAATAGATCTCTTAATTAACCTCCTGTCAAAAGCAGTCAATGACTTTTTAAATTTCTATATTAGACATTCTTCCTCTAAGAAGGAAGAACACTCTTTTACTCTCCATTTACACTCAACACTATTTTATTGACCATTATAAAATAAATAGTTTCTCTGAATGGTATATCAGATTTTCCAGGAACTGTATTCTACTGTTGAAGTGACAACTGTAGGACAAAAGTCTTCTGTGCTAGTACTGTAATTACATAACTCATATTTTCCCATTTTTATATATCCAAGCAGTGAAAAGGTTCTGGATTTTATTTCTTTATGCTTTTGTCTTAGGAGCTCAGAACAAATGAGTGAAGTGTATACATTTCACAAATGTGTGCACTACAATACGTGCCTCAGGCTAACAATATCTATAGTGGTAAGCTGATAATATACCCTAAATTATAGGTATTGAAAACTAATTAATGTTTTCACTTTCTGAAAGCATACATGAGCCAACAAGCACTATACAGTATCATAATTATGAAATAAATATGTTCCTATCATTTCTAATTAAATATCTTGAAATTGCAAATTTTAAAATGCATATACTGGTTTTCATAAGGATGATAAATAATGGAGATTGGCCTTAAAGACATTAAAATATGCTATGAATGCAGTAATTAAGAGTATAATACTAGTATCCCTTATGGCTTAGCTGGTAATGAATCTGCCTGCAGTGCAGGAGACCTGGATTTGATCCAGGGTTTGAGCCTGGGTTTGATCTTCCCCAGGGTTGGGAAGATCCCCTGAAGAAGGGAAAGGCTACCCACTCAGGTATTCTGGCCTGGAGAATTCCAAGGACTGTATAGTTCATGGGGTTGCACAGAGCTGGATACAACCGAATGACTTTCACTTCACTAATATCCTAAAGGAATTCAGTACTGAATATTCTTGGAAGGACGGATACTGAAGCTGAAGCTCCAGTACTTTGGCCACCTGATGAGAAGGACTGATGCGCTGGAAAAGATCTTGATGCTGGGAAAAAATCAAAGGCAGGAGGAGAAGGGGATGACAGAGGATGAGATAGTTGGATTACATCACCAACTCGATGGACATGAGTTTGAGCAAGCTCCAGGAGTTGGTGATGGACAGGGAATCCTGGCATGCTGCACTCCATGGGGTTGCAAAGAGCAGGACACAGCTGAGTGACTGAACTGAATTGAGCTAATACAAGTATAGACCATTACATCAATGGAAGAAAATTAGGAAAATACGTAAAACTAGTGAAGCATTACAAGTTGATAGAATACTGGAAGATAATTTCAACAAATATTCTTTTACAGTAACCTTTTAGGGATAGGGGCTTCTCTTGTGGCTCAGCTGGTAAAGAATCTGCCTGCAATGTGGGAGACCTGGGTTCGATCCCTGGTTTGGGAAGATCCCCTAGAGAAGGGAAAAGCTATCTGCTCCAGTATTCTGGCCTGGATTATTCCATGGACTGCATAGTCCATGGGGTTGCAAAGAGTTGGACACGACTGAGCAACTTTCACTTTCACTTTTAGGGCTATATAAAAAAAAGAATCCATTTAATTCTTCAGAATGTACTTTAATCCAAAGAATACAGGTGAGTTAAAAATGTAGCATTGGACTTCCCTGGTGGCTCAGTGGTAAATAATCTGCCAATTAAGAAGACACGTGTTCAGTCCCTGATATGGGAAGATCCCACATGCTCTACAGCAGCTAATGTGCCACTGCTATTAGCCTGTGCTTTAGAGTCCAGCAACCGCAACTGCTGGGCCCGTGCGCTGCAGGTACTGAGGTGCTCATGTCCTAGCACTCATGCTCTGCAACAAGAGACATCACTGCAATGAGAAGCCAGCCTACCGCATCTAGGGTTGCACAACGAGCCCCTGCTCACTACAACCAGAGAAAACCCCACGCAGCACATGACCCTTCATAGCCAAAACTAACTAACTAAATAAAATCTGTATTTTAAAATTTTAGTATTAAAAGCTAACAAATTAGAAGAAAATGTGAATAAATATCTAATCACAGGGTGGAATAACCTTTCTAAGCACCTGTGAAAGGCAGAATCCTCAAAGGAAAAGTTAAATGAAAATTCAAAAAGCTGCCACAAATAGAGAAGAGGTTATTACCTAAATAATATATCTGAAAATTTAGTCTTCCTTTTCCATCCTAGTGGCATTCATTATCTGTACCAACTTTTCTCCTAAGGTAAATTTTAGAATGTATTAAAAATATACTTAAAGAGCTTTGAACAGCTGCTCAGATAGCCAAGAACTATCAGGCCAAATTCTCGGAGGAAGTGCAAACTCAGAGGGATAGGCAGAATTCTGAGAACCAAAACAGCTTTTGCCCTGAAGGTATTTGCATAAATCTGCCAATTTTGCTGAACTTAAGAAAACTCATCAAGTTACAGGGGCAGAAATAGTGACCTAGAGTCTGCCCAAGGTGGTGCCCAAGGTCTGGATAACCAGCCTGCCTTAGGCTGGGACCTCCAAAGGCAAAGACACTGGATAAAATGCTCCTTGTATTTTTCAGGAGAATAAAGATATAGATTAACCTTAGATTTTCATGTTAAGAACCTGTGCTGTAAATTTAGGAGAACTGCTAAAATAATAAAAACTGAGTATGTAACATCTAAACTAGTAAGAAAAAAGTACATGAATAATCAATCTATAAGCAGAAAAACAATGAAAGAGAAAAAGATATATATGTATACATAACTGAAGGTCACAAAATAAAATGACTTTATCACATGCAGTTCATTTCCCATTTGAAAATCTGTACTATGAATGTACCCTTTCTGTAACTCTGTATCAAGATAACTCAGACCATGACTCTCTGAGCCAGCTGTTTTTCTTTTCAATAAATTCCCCAAAGGCCCTATTTCATAAATTCAAACACACAGGTTCTTTGGCTCAAACCCCACTTATCTTTATTATTTCATGGTTCTTCACACTATTTTCTTCAACATCATCATGGTTTCACAGCTTCAAAATTGACATTCATGGTCTACAGGAGTTGAGTCACACTCACATTGTATCTTTCTCAGAGTTGGACACCATCCATAGAGAGGTAGCCGGGTGTCTACAAAGTCAACCCAAGGGGAAATTTCAAAGGGATCTTTAGGAGCAGTAGAGGATAAAATGCTCCTCTACATTATAAACTACTTCCTTGAAGTCCTGAGAACCTGAGGATGCTTCTTGGATAGTTTTGTCCTTGTTAAGGTGCACTATGTAATTGAGATCTCTTAAAATTTTAATTAACAAGTTTGCTGGAAAAGTTACTTGAGAAAAACAAGGATAATATTGTTACAAAGAATAAATCTGATTTCAGAAAGATGCTGCATGATTAAAAAGTGAATAATTTAGAATTGTGGCTATATATTCTCTTAACTTTTCACTTGATGACAGAATTTCTTCTGTCCTGTATTTGCCTCAGCCTTGAGTACTTCAAACCTACACTTGTATGATACACTATATATTTCCTCAAAATGCATTTTTATCCAAGATATCAAAAGTAAGTATATAAAAAGTAACATTGATTTCTCAAGAACATTTTTTAACAAATTTTCATAAAATTTCTGACTGACATTTTAAAACTATTAATTCGTTTTCACACTTCATAAAAAATAAACAGTAACAGGTAGTTGATTTTTTTAAGTGGCTTGAATAGCATTAAGCATCACAATAACAATGTCTTCTGATCTACAAAGCAATAGTTTAGATATCCTATTCTTTCAGAAACAATCTTTGCCTAAATGTGTATTTTAGAACATATTTTCTTAGAAGATCTGATTGTCACAAATAATGAGTACGCTGATCCTTGAAGAAAAATTCTTTCTCAGATACCTGTCTCATTTCTCTACAGGAACCACGGTGTATTCACTGCAGGGTCAGTGCCGAAGCCCTTCTTTAAATGATTCACTTAAAAATTTTGAACATAAATTTAACATGAAGAAAAGGATTTCTGACTTTCCTAATAGAGCTCCTACACTGATTGCAAATGAGAGACTAAAGGCAGACAAATAACCTAATGGAAGACTTTTTTTTTTTTCTGATGATGATGCAAGCTTACCTACACATCCATCATAATTTTTCCTAAGATGTTTTTTTAATCAGCTAAAGGAACCTGAAATATGTTTCTCCTGAATTAAAGATTTTTATGAAAAAAAGTTTCTACACTATGCTCTAATATATCTTGGAAAGATCATTTATTATTCTGTTAGAAGTATTAGCCTCAATGAAAAGAATGTATCTTCTTTAATCACATAAACACCAATAGATCTCTTAATTAACCTCCTGTCAAAAGCAGTCAATGACTTTTTAAATTTCTATATTAGACATTCTTCCTCTAAGAAGGAAGAACACTCTTTTACTCTCCATTTACACTCAACACTATTTTATTGACCATTATAAAATAAATAGTTTCTCTGAATGGTATATCAGATTTTCCAGGAACTGTATTCTACTGTTGAAGTGACAACTGTAGGACAAAAGTCTTCTGTGCTAGTACTGTAATTACATAACTCATATTTTCCCATTTTTATATATCCAAGCAGTGAAAAGGTTCTGGATTTTATTTCTTTATGCTTTTGTCTTAGGAGCTCAGAACAAATGAGTGAAGTGTATACATTTCACAAATGTGTGCACTACAATACGTGCCTCAGGCTAACAATATCTATAGTGGTAAGCTGATAATATACCCTAAATTATAGGTATTGAAAACTAATTAATGTTTTCACTTTCTGAAAGCATACATGAGCCAACAAGCACTATACAGTATCATAATTATGAAATAAATATGTTCCTATCATTTCTAATTAAATATCTTGAAACTGCAAATTTTAAAATGCATATACTGGTTTTCATAAGGATGATAAATAATGGAGATTGGCCTTAAAGACATTAAAATATGCTATGAATGCAGTAATTAAGAGTATAATACTAGTATCCCTTATGGCTTAGCTGGTAATGAATCTGCCTGCAGTGCAGGAGACCTGGATTTGATCCAGGGTTTGAGCCTGGGTTTGATCTTCCCCAGGGTTGGGAAGATCCCCTGAAGAAGGGAAAGGCTACCCACTCAGGTATTCTGGCCTGGAGAATTCCAAGGACTGTATAGTTCATGGGGTTGCACAGAGCTGGATACAACCGAATGACTTTCACTTCACTAATATCCTAAAGGAATTCAGTACTGAATATTCATTGGAAGGACGGATACTGAAGCTGAAGCTCCAGTACTTTGGCCACCTGACGAGAAGGACTGATGCGCTGGAAAAGATCTTGATGCTGGGAAAAAATCAAAGGCAGGAGGAGAAGGGGATGACAGAGGATGAGATAGTTGGATTACATCACCAACTCGATGGACATGAGTTTGAGCAAGCTCCAGGAGTTGGTGATGGACAGGGAATCCTGGCATGCTGCACTCCATGGGGTTGCAAAGAGCAGGACACAGCTGAGTGACTGAACTGAATTGAGCTAATACAAGTATAGACCATTACATCAATGGAAGAAAATTAGGAAAATACGTAAAACTAGTGAAGCATTACAAGTTGATAGAATACTGGAAGATAATTTCAACAAATATTCTTTTACAGTAACCTTTTAGGGATAGGGGCTTCTCTTGTGGCTCAGCTGGTAAAGAATCTGCCTGCAATGTGGGAGACCTGGGTTCGATCCCTGGTTTGGGAAGATCCCCTAGAGAAGGGAAAAGCTATCTGCTCCAGTATTCTGGCCTGGATTATTCCATGGACTGCATAGTCCATGGGGTTGCAAAGAGTTGGACACGACTGAGCAACTTTCACTTTCACTTTTAGGGCTATATAAAAAAAAGAATCCATTTAATTCTTCAGAATGTACTTTAATCCAAAGAATACAGGTGAGTTAAAAATGTAGCATTGGACTTCCCTGGTGGCTCAGTGGTAAATAATCTGCCAATTAAGAAGACACGTGTTCAGTCCCTGATATGGGAAGATCCCACATGCTCTACAGCAGCTAATGTGCCACTGCTATTAGCCTGTGCTTTAGAGTCCAGCAACCGCAACTGCTGGGCCCGTGCGCTGCAGGTACTGAGGTGCTCATGTCCTAGCACTCATGCTCTGCAACAAGAGACATCACTGCAATGAGAAGCCAGCCTACCGCATCTAGGGTTGCACAACGAGCCCCTGCTCACTACAACCAGAGAAAACCCCACGCAGCACATGACCCTTCATAGCCAAAACTAACTAACTAAATAAAATCTGTATTTTAAAATTTTAGTATTAAAAGCTAACAAATTAGAAGAAAATGTGAATAAATATCTAATCACAGGGTGGAATAACCTTTCTAAGCACCTGTGAAAGGCAGAATCCTCAAAGGAAAAGTTAAATGAAAATTCAAAAAGCTGCCACAAATAGAGAAGAGGTTATTACCTAAATAATATATCTGAAAATTTAGTCTTCCTTTTCCATCCTAGTGGCATTCATTATCTGTACCAACTTTTCTCCTAAGGTAAATTTTAGAATGTATTAAAAATATACTTAAAGAGCTTTGAACAGCTGCTCAGATAGCCAAGAACTATCAGGCCAAATTCTCGGAGGAAGTGCAAACTCAGAGGGATAGGCAGAATTCTGAGAACCAAAACAGCTTTTGCCCTGAAGGTATTTGCATAAATCTGCCAATTTGTGCTGAACTTAAGAAAACTCATCAAGTTACAGGGGCAGAAATAGTGACCTAGAGTCTGCCCAAGGTGGTGCCCAAGGTCTGGATAACCAGCCTGCCTTAGGCTGGGACCTCCAAAGGCAAAGACACTGGATAAAATGCTCCTTGTATTTTTCAGGAGAATAAAGATATAGATTAACCTTAGATTTTCATGTTAAGAACCTGTGCTGTAAATTTAGGAGAACTGCTAAAATAATAAAAACTGAGTATGTAACATCTAAACTAGTAAGAAAAAAGTACATGAATAATCAATCTATAAGCAGAAAAACAATGAAAGAGAAAAAGATATATATGTATACATAACTGAAGGTCACAAAATAAAATGCTAAACTCCAAATACATCAGTAATTAGAGTCAATATAAATGGCCTAAAACTTCCAGTTAAATAACAAAATTAATAAACTGGATGAAAAAATAGGTGTGCCTGTGTAAATAATCATAAAATGTTCAATTGACCAGGAAGATATGTTATAAATGTTGTTTATTCTTAACAATAGAACCTCAAGATATATGAAATTAAATTGACAGACCTACAAAGAGAAATAGAAAAATCCATAATAAGGATTTGGACTTAAGCCTCCTGCTTCTGGTTTTCAGTTTTATTTTTACAGTAGCCTCCAGACTTCTCCATCTGCAGATCCTGGAGAGTCTCCTGGAGGGGCTGGGGGCAGCTGTGGCTCGCCCTAGGGACAGACACTGGCAGCAGCCACTCCTGGGAGCAGAGTTTATCATGTAGATGCTGGTACTGGTAGTGGCTGATCGCAGAATCATGTTTGATGTGAATGTCATGTTTAAGAATTTCCAATTTTTATATGCTGTGTACCACTGATCCCTAACCTTTTATGGGATTATTAATTTTTGGCAAATACTGAGAACTATCCAGTGTCAGTAGTGTCTGACTCTGTGACCCCATAGAATTCTCCAGGCAAGAATACTGGAGTGGGTAGCCATTCCCTTCTCCAGGGGATCTTTATGACCCAGGGATCGAACCCATATTTCCCAATTTATTGCAGGTGAATTCTTTACCCTCTGAGCCACCAGAGAAGCCCCCCAGAAAGTGCACATTCGTCCAAAATTGTTCCCTGTGTTGTAGGGGTCCATGACTCCTGAAGCCCACCTTACACATTCGTGAACAGAGGAAGGCCAAGAAAATCACCCTTCTGCACCCAGGCCCTACCTCCATCCCTGGTGTCCCTGCCACTACCCACTAGTTGCCTGAGATATAAATCTCGGAGTGGGATCATTCTTGACTGCTCTCTGCCCTTCATCTCACATCCAACCCATCATAAAAGCTGTTAGGTAAAAGACGACCAGGACACCAGAAGAATGTCTAACAGGCTTTGATGGCGAAGTGCTCCTGGGCGGGATTCCTGGACCCGGGCAGGGTTCCCGGACCCGAACGGGGCAGGTCGAGGAAGTCCGCTGAGCCCGGACAGTGTTAGAAGTTTGTTTATATATACACGCTGCGAGGGATAGGCAGGTTAATGGATGGGGGGTTTGGATAGGTTGCCAGGCCGAGGTGTCACGGGCTGATAGGTCCTTCTACGTGCCTGGGGTGGGGTGGCTTTAGCCGGCGAAGTGTGCTGATATTGGTCCCTGGGATCCGGGAGGCTCCCTCTGTTAGGGTTTAGGGACTTCCCCTCGCCAGCGGGGGAGAGGAGGGGTGGCTCATCATGGCAACCGGCAAAGTATTCTGTCATTGGTTCCCGGGATCTGGGAGGATCCTTCAGTTAGGGAGCTTTTCACCCGAGGGAGGGAGAGGAGGGGCGGCCCATCATGGCCCCCGAGTCTGACCTTACAAAAGCCTGTCAAATGCTACCTCCTAAATAGCTCACCAGCCCTTCTGTTTCTCTGTGGAGCTACTGCCACCACCTTAGAGTTGCCTCCTTTCTGGCAGGTTGGTAGGTGTTCAGTACATTTCGAGTGAATGAATGATAAACAGGACAGAGAATAGGATATAATTCAGGTCAGTTGAAATCTTGATCTCTTTTTGCTAGGCTATATATTCTGAATGTCTATTAAACAGAAGGCTTTAGTGGGAAGAGTCTGATCAAATATGAGCAAAGAGCCCATTTAAACTTTGAATTTCGAGTTGAATAAGGAGCACATCTCCCAGATGAAAGAACTGAGAAGGACTGGAGATGTTTTGTCTAGGTTATTCTTCTGCACAAACCATATTTGGTTATTTGCCTGGTTTGGCTTATGAAAGAAAGTGCCAAAATAAATAAAAGTTTTATATTTGCAGCTTCTCAGCAACCAGCTTCTTAGCTTTCTCTCAGAGAAGTCTGATTTACCAGATTGGCCCCTTGTAGTTTATGGCTCTGATTCATTCTTGGAGGCACACCTTTGCTGTCCCGTCTTATTCTCCAGAAACTCCTTTCAGCACCACAGACTCCAGTTCAGTGACCAAACCAAAGAAATTGATTAAAATTGTTCTTTGGGGTTAGTATATTTGTTTGGATGTAAGCTGTTTTTGTGGGCTTTCTCAGTTGGGGCTAAATTGAGTTGTGTGATGGGTGGGGGGGCTGGGTGTTAGAGGCAGGATTGTGACAGTGCTGCAGATAGTTTCACATAATG
>SJYC01133397.1:0-42949 GCA_006408675.1 Madoqua kirkii
CTTGAACTGCAAGATCCAACCAGTCCATTCGGAAGGAGATCAGCCCTGGTATTTCTTTGGAAAGAACGATGCTGAAGCTGAAACTCCAGTACTTTGGCCACCTCATACAAAGAGTTGACTCACTGGAAAAGACTCTGATGCTGGGAGGGATTGGGGGCAGGAGGAGAAGGGGACGACCTAGGATGAGATGGCTGGATGGCATCACTGACTTGATGAGTGTGAGTTTGAGTGAACTCTGGGAGTTAGTGATGGACAGGGAGGCTTAGCATGGGGTTGCAAAGAGTCAGACACAATTGAGCAACTGAACTGAACCACACAATTGCACTCATCTCACACGTTAGCAAAATAATGCTCAAAATTCTCCAAGCCAGGCTTCAGCAACACTTGAACCATGAATTCTCAGATGTTCAAGCTGATTTTAGAAAAGGCAGAGGAACCTGAGATCAAATTACCAACATCCACTGGATCATGAAAAAAGCAAGAGAGTTCCAGAAAAACAACAATTTCTGCTTTATTGACTATGCCAAAGCCTTTGACTGTGGGGATCACAATAAACTGGAAAATTCTGAGAGAGATGGGAATACCAGACCACCTGACCTGCCTCTTGAGAAACCTATATGCAGGTCAGGAAGCAACAGTTAGAACTGGACATGGAACAACAGACTGGTTTCAAATAGGAAAAGGAGTACATCAAGGCTTTTATTCTCACCCTGCTTATTTAACTTATGCAGAGTACATCATGAGAAACGCTGGTCTGGAAGAAGCACAAGCTGGAATCAAGATTGCTGGAAGAAATATCAATAACCTCAGATATGCAGATGACACCACCCTGATGGCAGAAAGTGAAGAGGAGCTAAAAACCTCTTGATGAAAGTGAAAGAGGAGACTGAAAAAGTTGGCTTAAAGCTTAACATTCAGAAAACGAAGATCATGCCATCGGGTCCCATCACTTCATGGGAAATAGATGGGGAAATTATGGACTCGATGAGTGAACTCTGGGAGTTGGTGATCAACAGGGAGGCCTGGTGTGCTGCGATTCATTGGGTCGCAAAGATTCGGAGATGACTGAGCCACTCAACTGAACTGGACTGAACTGAACAACAAAATACATAGAAAACCTCTGCAAGGAAACTTATAAAGGTTTACTGAGAAACATTAAAGATGGTCTTAATAAATTATGAGAGGTACCATATTTATGGATTGAAAGTCTCACTATTTTAAAGATTTCCACCTCTTTCAAATCAGTTTATAGCTTGGATTTACTCCTAACCAACTCTCAGTCTATTTTTATTGTGATTGTCATATTACTGATCTTAACGAGTTAAGTTTTAAAATGTATAAAAAAGAGCAGTTTCTTCAAGACATCACTGCAGAAAAAGAACAAATGGAAATTTCTATGATACCAAATACCTAGATTTATTTTAAAGTGAAATCATTTAAGACAATATGGCATTAGCACAAGAATAGACACAGAGAGAAGTAGAACAGAAACAGTTTCACATACACGGATGTCATATACAATAGAGGAAGTGACGCACATCAGTAGGAAAGAATAGACTTTCCAATAAAATTCTGATTCCTTATCATGGTCTGCAATTTATGTCCAGCTACTCCTTTCAAGTAATTTCCTACAGTTACCCATGCTTCTCACTCTACCTGCCATGCCATTCTCCTCACAACTGCTCAAATGGTGGCTCAGACTGTAAACAAACTTCCTGAAGTGTGGGAGACCAGGGTTCAATCTGTGGGTCAGGAAAATCTTTTGGAGAAGGAAATGGCAACACACTCCAGTATTCTTGCCTGGAGAATCCCATGGACAGAGAAGCCTGGCAGGCTACAGTCCATGGGGGGTCACAAAGTGTCAGACACAACTGAGCGGCTAACATTTTTGCTTTCAGCAGACATATGCCTACCTGAAAGCCACTGACCAGTTAGTCCTTCTGCATGGCATGCTTGGCCCCCGGATTCACTGCATTTATATCCATTCACTACATTTATATTTTGCACAAATATCATCTTTTTGCAGTGGTTTTCCTTGACCTACCTTTCAAAAATAGGTATCTCCAATATATCTTCTTTCATTACCTTGCTTCATTTTTCTGTCATCTATACTCTCTAGATGAGATGAAGGACTTTTTTTTTCCAACACCTCTGTGTCCCTGCTGCTGCTGCTGCTAAGTTGCTTCAGTCATGTCCGACTCTGTGCGACCCCATAGACGGCAGCCCAGCAGGCTCCCCCGTCCCTGGGATTCTCCAGGCAAGAACACTGGAGTGGGTTGCCATTCCCTTCTCCAATGCATGAAAATGAAAAGTGAAAGTGAGTCACTCAGTCATGTCTGACTCTTAGCAATTCCATGGACGGCAGCCTACCAGGATCCTTCACCCATGGGATTTTCCAAGCAAGAGTACTGGAGTGAGTTGCCATTGCCTTCTCCCTAGCTCCTGCTTAATTACTGAAATACAATGTTTTCTCATAGATACATGCTGGATATATGAATAAAATATATCTTAAAAAGTTCTCCCTTACTAGTATTCAAAGAAAACACTTCAAAGAAGATACCATATTTCTTTTCTCAAGTAACAAAGACTTTGAAATTTAAATATTCAACATCATTAAGCAAGGAAAGAGATAGGTCCTCTTGTAAACAATGTAGGAAGACTCCTGGTATGAAAAATGTCAGATAAAGTAAGAAACTTTACAATAAATTTCTGTCTTAATATTCTATATCTAGCAATTAGAACCAAAAAATAATAATTTTAAGACATAGCTCTTACATGACCAATGTATTTTTCATGGCATTAATGATAAAAGCATATAATAAATTAAAAATAATGTAAACATCAACAAACAAGATAATAGCTAAGTAAATTTTATATAGTCAAGGAATGCAATATAATGCAACTCTCCAAATGATGTATACTAATGATTTAAGTGTTGTGACAAAACATAGGATAATAACAAGTGAAAAGGATGGATTTAAAAGTTGTTTGCTTAGTAGAATATCAAGTAAAGAACAAAGGTATGCATAGAAAAACAGAGGAAATAAATATATAAAAACATTAACAGTAATTATATATGCTATGAGTGATCCAATTTCAATATACTTTTCTGTGTTTTCCTGGGGGTGGGGGAAGTTTAATAAAGTCCTTTACAGAGCCTTTTATTCAGTATTACATCTTTTGTTTTTTACCAGTATTTTTTTCACAAATTGGTCAAGCTCGTGTCAGTTGTCTTATTAGTGCTCAGTGCTCTGTATTAGTGGTATTATGCCAGTCACATTTCCTTGTCAGACCACCTGACACTCTTTAAGCAATTCATTTTGACAAGAAATTCTTTTTCGATCCTATTTTGCCTTGACATGCTTCAACCTTGATATCTTTCCTTACTATCTTACAGCTGTACACACTTTCTTCTCTAAAGCAATTGTGATTACAAAGATATACCTCTGACTGCATTTCCACTGTCAAGTATGATTGCATCCCTCCTTCCCTACCACCTGCTCCTATCTCCCTCCTCCATCACCTCCCTGCTGGCCCTGCTGGCAGCTTGTCCAGCATCTCCTGGTGTTGCAGCTTCTCTTTATGAGAGTCTGCCTTCACTCTTCTCAGAGGACATATCTTATTTGCTCAGCTTATACTCAGGGTAGCACAGAAGACCAGGGATGGGTATAGACTCAGGGCATCCAGGCATCGGACTGTTTTATAGCCAGGACTTCAGAAGAACCCAAAAGGAGACTAAACATATGTGTATTTGTTCTATCAACTCTAAAGTCTACTCCATAGACTCACAGGAGCCTGTGAACTCTGAAAATTCCAGAAACTCTTTTACATCACATTGACTTTCTACTAACTTTATTGGTCTACAGAGGAATCCAGAGGCAAAAGTTATACCCATCCTCCAAGTCAGTGTTAGAAAGGAGAGAGACTCCACAGGTCAGACTCACCAACTAGAGGCAATGGAATTTTGGTAAAGTAAGGAAGAGTCTATTTTTTATTTCACAGGGTAACATGGTCATGTTTTCCCATTATATACTTATAAAGCTTCTTTTTGCAAAACTCCATGATGTGCTTCATCTGTGTATCTGATATGAGTCAGTTTGGAAGCCTGGCTGAAACAGTACAACATGGAAAGTTTGTATTTCTTATGCCATCTTCCGGATTTCTTTTACTTTGCCCATCCATTTATTTTCTCTTTTTTTTTTATTTAATTTTATTTTTTTAATATTTTATTCTACTTTACAATACTGTATTGGTTTTGCCATACATTGACATGAATCAGCTATAGGTGTACACAATCTCCCAATGCCGAAGCCCTCTCCCACCTCCCACCCCACACCATCTCCCCGGATCATCCCGTACACCAGCCCCAAGCATCCTGTATCCTGTATTGAACATAGACTGGCGCTTCATTTCTTATATGATAGTATACATGTTTCAGTGCCATTCTCCCAAATCATACCACCCTCTCCCTCTCCCTCAGAGGCCAAAAGTCCGTTCTATACCTCTGTGTCTCTTATGTTGTCTCACCTACAGGGTCATCAATACTATCTTTCTAAATTCCTTATATATGTGTCAGTATACTGTATTGGTGTTTTTCTTTCTGGCTTACTTCACTCTGTATAATTGGTTCCAGTTTCATCCATCTCATTAGAAATGAGTCAAATTTATTCTTTTTAAGGGCTGAGTAATACTCTTCTTGAGTAACTGAGGGAACAGCAAACTCTTCAACAAACTGTGCTAAGGAAGCACAAAGTTATGTCTCTTCCACTTTTACCAACATGCTGTCCTGTCACAAACCCTTCATGGAAGATCTCTGCTTGCCACTAAGATCTATACTTAATAGAAGGCAAGATGTGGAATAATTTCTCTATGGTTATATATCAGTGTGCTTGCTTTCTCAATAACTAATAATTATGGAATGTACTATAATTAGATATTTTAACCTTGCCTTAACCTAACTATGCCACATTCCACTGCCAAATGTATCTCAAGATCATCTGCCCAGAGTAGAGATTAATAAGGCCACAATCAGGAGTACTTGGTATCCGAAGACAAGTTTTGGCCAATATAACTATAATACGAGCAAACTATAAATATTTTCCAAGTTGAAAATACTCTTATCACTCCTTCCTTTATCAGTACTCCAGTGGCTAAAACACTGAGCAGAGTAAGTCAAGTATGTCTGGAAGATAGATTATTAATCATATTTTCAAACCATTTTCAAAATTATAATTGATAATGGCTTTTTTTTTCCTGTTTTAAACAGGCCAATTTACTTTAATTCATGTGGTAATTCTCAAAGCATAGATTGTTTGGATATGATTTCAAATACAGAAACTTGCCCAAGTAAACTTTAAGATTTCATCTCCTGATCCCTTTAACATTCCCGTCCCTATTGAAAAGGGAAATAGGTCTGTCAAAGGAGTTTTCTTGTCTATAAATCAATAATAATGATTAGCAAACTCACTTACGCACATCATATTACCAAATTTATTTCTAAACATATTTCAACATATTCTCATATAGTCTTTAGTGCTTGTCAGTAGGTGATAACATATCCGGGTTTCACAAATTCATGCAAATTGCACAGTTGTTAAATTTTAGAGTAAGAGTTTAACCCTAAGAGAGAAAAACTTTTTAGAGTAAAGGATAAGGATTTTATATGCTAAAAATAACCTTCACTTCCTAATGGGATTAAGATTAGGGCTCTGTAGTCACACTTTGTAGGTCAGGTTTGAAGAGTGAGAGAAAACCAAAGGATCAAGGGCAATGACATCATTTCTGCATGGTTTGAAGGACCCAAAGACCAAGAGTAAGAGTCCAAATATAAACCTAATGGGAACCTAATGAGAAAAAAGTAGGAGCACAGAGGAGATCAGAAGGCAGTGATACAAGTACCCAAGGCCCTCCTTTCAATCCCCTCAAGAGCCTGCTAGGATACTAAAGACCAGTAAGAAGCTACACAAGAATACCTGCCCCTTTGGAAATGCTCCACGTTTTTAGTGCTAATGGGAGAGCTGGGATCTGAGATGAAGAAACAAGGTCCTTTGATGGACTGGAGCTTTTCACCAAGGCCCAGTAGGAGGCCCAAGAAAAACAAAATACATGCAGCCAGTGTTCACTTCAGCACCATTTACAATAGCCAAGACAGGGCAACAACTTAAATGTCCATTGATAAAGGGCCAAATAAAGAAGATGTGGTGTACACACGCAATGGAATATTAGTCATAAAGAGTAATGAAATAATGCTATTTGCAGCAAAATGCATGGACCTAGAGATTATCATAGGTGAATAAGTAAAGTAAGTCAGAGAAACACAAACGTCCTATAACAATACTTATATGTGGAATCTAAAATAATGATATGAATGAACTTAAATACAAAACAGAAAGAGACCCACAAATGCAGCAAACAAAATTATGGCTACCAAAGGAGAAAGGTGGGAGAGGGAGAGATAAATTTGGAGTTTTGGATTAATATATATATATTTTTATATATCTACTATTATAATATTTACTATATTTACTATTATATATGGTAGATAAACAAAATCCTACTGTATAGTACAAGGAATTCTACTAAATATTGTATAATAACCTATAAGGAAAAGAATCAGAAAAAGTGTGTATGTATATATTATATATATATATATATATATATATATATATATGTATGTATACGCCATTCCCTTCTTCAGGGAATCTTCCTGGCCAGGGGTTGAACCTAGGTTCCTGCATTGCAGGCAGATTTTTTCTATACTGTATAGTACAAGGAATTCTACTAAATATTGTATAATAACCTATAAGGAAAAGAATCAGAAAAAGTGTGTATGTATATATTATATATATATATATATATATATATATGTATGTATGTATACGCCATTCCCTTCTTCAGGGAATCTTCGTGGCCAGGGGTTGAACCTAGGTTCCTGCATTGCAGGCAGATTTTTTCTCATCTGAGCCACCAGGAAAGCTATAGATAGATAGACAGATAGATATCTGAATCATTTTGCTAGATACCTGAAACTAACACAATATTTTAAATCAGATTTACATGATCATTGTTGTTTGATAAAAATCAATTAAATAAAAGTAAAATGAAGGTACTTCTGTGCAGAAAACTCACACTGCACTCACCTCCCTACATTTTCTGTAGGAGATGACTGCCCTCCAGGCTGAGATTTCTCTCATAGCCTGCCGCATTTTCTCTCTAGAAGGTAAAAGTGGCATTTTCAACAACTTTTCCCAATTTTAAAAAATAATTACTCTTTTATAGAATTGCATTGTTTCCCTGTGAGGCAAAGTCACTTCTAAACCAAACTGGACAAACCACAGTTGACTTAAACATATGTTTTTCAAGCAATTTTATTCCATTATCTAAGAATTTAGCACTGTTCTGCAGTCCTAAGTGGCATCAGAGTACAGTTTTACTGCAGAACTGTCAAAATATAATACAGTCTACAATAAAAGCTAATAGGTAAATAAAGTAACAAAACCAACTTCCTTTTCAAAGGGACACTGCAACAATAATTTAACATGTACTTTTGATGCAAGATACTAATATCTTTCTAGATACATTTATTTGCAGTTTATATGTCTTGTTTCTAGGCCAGGACATTATTTGGAATATAGTTGTGATTTTTGTTAACAGCATCATCAAACTAATAAATAAAAGGAGAAATCTAGCCAGTTTGGAAGGAGCTGAAATAGAATTATATGCACAACAAATCTTAGTGATTTTTCAGGAATATACTAAAGTATTTTCAAACAGCTGCAGATTTCTGCAAGTAGACTATTATCAATTTCTCTATAATATGGGAGTGACTTTCAAGATGGAGATTTCTCTCTCTCTCTCTCTCTCTCTCTCTCTCTCTCTCTCTCTCTCGTTGTCTACTGTAAATATGTATCTTTTATTTTACTCCATGTTTCTTGATCCAGCTTCTGAAACAGCATAATCAGCTATTTATTTTTCCTTGGGTTGTTTTCTGTTTGTAAATCTTACAACTCAGTGTACTTCTTGAGATGACTGTATGTGTGTCTTGCTTTGTTCAAGGCACACAGTTGAAGTCATTTTACACATGAAGCAAACAGAACGGCATGGAGTCTACTTACTTTTAAAAGATGACATTCCATTTTGGTTCAATAAAATTAAAATAATTCTTTTTTTAAAGAATAGTTTCTCTCTGTATGTTAATTTGAGACATGCTTACAAATAATAAAAAAAGAAAATAATAGCAATGAAAATATAAACTTCTATAATACTTTATAATGTTGATGGAAGCCTTGTTGTTTTTTTCCCATATATACTCACATAAGAAAATCATTGAACTCATAAGGCTTCTCTTATAAGCCATTGGTGGGAATTATATGACCTCTCTGTAGTTAAAGGGATACTTATTAAGATCCAGATCAACTTGCTGTCCTCATATTTGTCCCACTGCAAAGATACTCTTAAAAATTTCTGAGTTGACAGCTATTGCTTAGACAATTTTTTAATCATTTTGATAGTCACAGTTTCTGTCATTAGTAGGGCAAACTGACAAATTATCAATGACATATTTACACTAGCAATGGCATCCCCTGGAAGCCAAGATGCTGGAAAACATACATGAGTAGCAATGTGTATAGAAAGTACTAGCTCACCATCTGTTTGTTTGGGTTGAGAGCTGGAGAGAGCTCTTTTGTTTGAACAAGGCAGGGTTGATATTGTGACTGTTTCAGTGAAATTCATGAAATGAAACTTCCAGTTGCTTGTCAATTGAATATTTTCCCCATGGAAGGCTATGTTGTATCCCAACAAGAGGCAAGAGAAGCCTGTTAATATGGCAGTTCTTATCCTTCCTGCAGAAGAATAAGCCTAAGTCACCAGCACAATTATGAGTATTTTCCCAAATGTCCACTCCCTGAAAGCTATGAATGTCTCTAAAGATATCAACATACATACAAACCACATAATCTTTATATTCTTATATATGTTTATTCTCTCCTTAAAGTCATTTCTCAACGGTAATAACTTTACTAATATTCAGACAAGTTTTCATCAGAAGAATACGGAATACTGCAAGTAAACTACTGAATTGCTTAATGTATAGGCCTTTAGCTACTCCAGTATGAACTCTGATATGTCACATGAGAATAATATGGAAAATATTGCCCATTTATAGTGGAAGTATATACAGTGTTATCACTATAAACATGTGTCAGAATTTCTGGGTTTGAATTACAGCTATGACACTATTTGTGTGTTCCTGGGAAAATAATCTCTGTGCTATAGTTTTAAAATCTGTAGAATGATTATATTAATAAAGCCATTGACAGTGCTGTTTTGAGGATTAAATGAAGACACATATATAAAGGACTTGTAACAATTTACTGGCATCTTATAAGTAATACATATGCTAGATATTATTATTACTGATGTTATTATTATCAGTACCAATAAGTAACTGATTCACTTTGCTGTGCATCTGAAATTAAAGCATTGTAAATCAACTATACTCCAAACAAAATTGAAAATAAAATTTATCCTTATATCCATATTTGCTGTTCCACATAGAGATTTTTCTGTTTGCCACTTAAGAGAAAATAGATGGGGAAGCAACGGAAACAGTGACAGACTTGATTTTCTTGGGCTTCAGAATCACTGTGGATGGTGACTGCAGCCATGAAATTAAAAGATGCTTGCTCCTTGGAAGAAAAGCTATGATAAACCTAGACACCATATTAAAAAGCAAAGACATTACTTTGCCGACAAAGGTCCATATGGACAAAGCTATGTTTTTTTCCAGTAGTTATGTATGGATGTGAGAGTTGGACCATAAATAAGGCTGAGTGCCAAAAAATTGATGCTTTTGAATGCAGGATACCTGGGTTTGATCCCTAGGTTGGGAAGATCCCATGGAGAAAGGAATGGCTACTCACTTCAGTATTCTGGCCTAGAGAATTCCATGGACTGTATAGTCCATAGGGCAGCAAAAAGTCAGATATGACTGAGTGACTTTCACTTTCACTTTATAAATGTGGTGTTGGAGAAGACTTTTGAGATTCCCTTGCACTGCAAGGAGATCAAACCAGGAAATCAGTCCTGAATATTCATTGGAAGGACTGATGCTGAAGCTGAAGCTCCAATACTTTGACCACATGGCAAATAGCCAACTCACTGGAAAAGACACTGATGCTGGGAAAGATTGAAGGCAGGAGGAAAAGGGGATGAGAAAATGAGATGGCTGAATAGCATCACCAACTCAATGGACATGAGTTTGAGCAAGCTCCAGGAGATGGTGACGGACAGGGAAGTCTGGTGTGCTGCAGTCCATGGGTTGCAAAGAGTTGGACACAACTGAGCAACTAAAAAATAATAGAGCTTTTCACAAGAGTGACATTATTCATATGAACCATTTCTTTCATTATAGAGTGGAGCTTCTTAAGGATGCAAGTCTGTGAGTTTTTTTCTTTCTTAAACTAAACACTGATCAATTGATCACATGTGTTAATCATGGACCCTGCCACACCCACTGCTTCTTCTTAGGGAAACTGTCCTATCTACTTAGGTCCCACAAGCTTTGCTCTACCTAGCTATAAAGCCAAACTTAGACCTCTCCTAGGAATGTAGACCCTGTGGCATGGAAAGGATTAGTGTGCCTGCAGCAACTGAAGGTTGATATCAATGAGGACACAGCTAGAATACAGCCATGAGGAATCAGAGTGGGAATTTATATGAAAATAATGAGAAGAAAGAAACACAAGCAGGAAAAGACTGCAAGGAAGAAAAAAATCTAGGGTAAGAGTGTAGAGCAGTCCATGAGAAGCAGAAAGAAGCATGATGAGAGAGAAGGAGGCAAGAGAACAAAAGATGGAGCAAGAGAACAAAAGATGGAGTTTCTGAGGATGTATCTCAATAACCTTCCAGCCCTAGCCACGTCAGCCTCCTATCATCAAGGCCTGATACTGTGATTTTATTAAGGTTCCATACATCATGAATCTTCATTCCTGATCTTCCCAATAAACTCCTCTGTTAATGGAGTTTTTAAGAGGGATTTTGAACAAAGGAAAACATATTAACTGTACTTTCTTACTTTTTCTATTTTTGATGCTCTGATATCTGAAGCTTTGATGAACCAAGAGAGACTGCCCCTCCCAGAACCAGTTAATTTCTACAGAGTTAAGGAAAACAACTTTCCTGGGAGCCCCTAGAGCCTACAGCCCCAGTAACCCAGAGCCCACAGCAACCACTCAAACTACCCCAAATCCTACACCTGCTTCCCTTCTGTCCTCCTGTGGAAGCCACAGGAAGGCTCCAGTCCACTACCCCGCCCTCTCTCTGCCTGCTCATCTTTGCCCCTTGTTTCCCATGAGCCGCACATGCTGTGTTGGGCCTGTATCCAGGGGACTGTGAGTGTGATAACAACTTCTGTCTTCATGACAAGCATTTCTGTGCTCTGCCTGTCTTACCATATCTGACTAAAACCCAGCTACCATTAAAGGGCAAAGGCAGATTCTCATGTGAGTAAGAGTAATACATACTTTTAAATCTTAGGGGCCTCAAGGGGGCATATTCCAGAGGCGAGGGCCACAAGAGTGTTGAATACATGATTTCTAGTTGTGAGCAGCAGAAAATGCTTAGGAGGGGTAGTATTTGAGATTTATGTTGAAGGACAGGCAGAATTTAGACATGAATGATGGGGCAGGAGCAAAAACCAGCAGAAGGACTGACCTGAGCCCAGGTGGGATGGGTAGAATGTATAGTGGAAAGGAAGCTTGATAAACTGAAGAGATATAAGGAGGCTAAGCCTGGAGGAAAGGTTGGAGTCAAGTTCACACTTAGATTTCCTTGAACTGTTAGTCCTCTATTATAGCTTTAACAGTTAGAGTATGCAGTGAGACTAAATTGTATTACCCACACACAACAAAGTCATATGTTGAAGTCTTGGCCCCTAATGTGATGGTATTTGGAGATGGGGCTTTGGGAGATAATTAAGCTTAGATGAGTCCCTCAAGATGAGATTAGGCTTCCCTGGTGGCTCAGAGGTTAAAGCATCTGCCTGCAATGCAGGAGACCGGGGTTCAATCCCTGAGTCAGGAAGATCCCTTGGAGAAGGAAATGGCAACCCACTCCAGTATTCTTGCCTGGAGAATCCCATGAACAGGGGAGCCTGGTGGGCTACAGTCCATAGGTCGCAAAGAGTAGTACACGACTGAGTGACTTCACTTCACTCACTAAGAATAAACAAAAGAGTGTTTGCTCTCACATTGTCTCTCTGGCTGTCTCTTTCTCCCTCTCTCTCCTCTATATAAAGTCACAGCAAAAACATGAACCTCTTCAAAACAGAAAGATAGTCTTCACCAGGAAACCAAATTACCTTGGAACCTTGGTCTTAGCCTTTCCAGCCTCCAAAACAATAAGGAATAAATGCTTGTTGTTGAAGCCAATCAGTCTATGGTAAGGCAGCCCAAAATTACTAATATGGTAGAGAAGGGCTCAAACAAAATGTCAGTTCCCAAAATGAACTTCAAAAGCCTGATCTTGCCATTGCCTTGTTGTGTACTTGTGAACTTGATGAAAGCTGGCGTTTGGCAGGAGAGAATGTACATAGAGGTAAGGTAACAGTAATGACACAGCTGCTGGGGCTGCTTGTCTTTATGGCCTTAACACCATTTCCAGGAGTAAATGTTTCCATCATAGTATGACAAATGTAATAGGTTTTAGAAAGTGCATTTTCAAAAATTAATAGTATACATGCTGTGTGGAAACATTATGTTCAGGGGCATGTTTTCACAAGTTTCTAATAGAATATCTTAAAGAAATCATCCTAAAATGAAGTCATAACATTTCACAATGTGTGATTCTGGTAACAATTCATGGGAAATAGCTTTATAACTGAAAGATATGAAAAGGAATAAAAAAAACTATAGTCAGTGTTTCTGTTCCATTAATTTTTAAAAATTAGTTTAATTATATGCATTCCCAAAGTACAATGAGGAATCAGTTAGTAGGTGTTTATGAAGAATTGAGAGGGAGGAAAAATACTCAAACAACATAAGTAACATACCAGAGAAGAAAAACTAGCTTCTAATCCCACCAGGTCTCATTCAGAAGACCTGGTGAAAATTAATCTACTTCTATATAGTGATTTCGAGAGGAAATGTAACCATCACAGGGTAACACCTGATCTTGCCATTGCCTTGTTGTGTACTTGTGAACTTGATGAAAGCTGGCGTTTGGCAGGAGAGAATGTACATAGAGGTAAGGTAACAGTAATGACACAGCTGCTGGGGCTGCTTGTCTTTATGGCCTTAACACCATTTCCAGGAGTAAATGTTTCCATCATAGTATGACAAATGTAATAGGTTTTAGAAAGTGCATTTTCAAAAATTAATAGTATACATGCTGTGTGGAAACATTATGTTCAGGGGCATGTTTTCACAAGTTTCTAATAGAATATCTTAAAGAAATCATCCTAAAATGAAGTCATAACATTTCACAATGTGTGATTCTGGTAACAATTCATGGGAAATAGCTTTATAACTGAAAGATATGAAAAGGAATAAAAAAAACTATAGTCAGTGTTTCTGTTCCATTAATTTTTAAAAATTAGTTTAATTATATGCATTCCCAAAGTACAATGAGGAATCAGTTAGTAGGTGTTTATGAAGAATTGAGAGGGAGGAAAAATACTCAAACAACATAAGTAACATACCAGAGAAGAAAAACTAGCTTCTAATCCCACCAGGTCTCATTCAGAAGACCTGGTGAAAATTAATCTACTTCTATATAGTGATTTCGAGAGGAAATGTAACCATCACAGGGTAACAATTTGAAGCTGATCTTTCCCTGAATTCACTGACCTAATGCCCAATTATTTGATTATTATAATTTGGATTATTGTGATTTTTAATAATAGTCATTTGACTTCAATTTGGCTGCTAGCATAATCTTCAAGAAGCCTGGGCCGGATTTCTTCATATTTATAGGGGGAAAGTGGAAAAAACAAATAATTACTCTTAGCTATGTTTTAATGTACACATAAATACTATAGAACTAAGAGGCTGAGATATCCATTAAATATGGATTTTGAGACTATCATACTCCCACGTACATGCAAACAAATGCACTTTGCTTAATCCCTAAGAGGCTTAATATACAGGACATAATATGGAAATGAATGCATCCTGGAACAGAGAAGACAGAGGGGCTCAGCACGTATGATTCTGAAATCTTCAAAGCTAGGGTTCTTCTTTATGTTTCCCTTCAATGCTGATCATCTTCCTCAACTAGAATAAAGTATTTTGTAATTCACTGAGCAGCAAGTAGAGGTAGGCAGCTTCTACAGTTTCCATTACTTATGCAATGTTGCTATGGAGTTATCTTAAGTTTATCATAACCTGTAATTTGTTATCTATATCAAGTTAGTACTTAAATATACTCCAACTGATGAACTTATAAAACTCCTCAGAGCTCTCCAGTGGAGCCCAGGTGGAAATAAGCATACAGGACATAATATGGAAATGAATGCATCCTGGAACAGAGAAGACAGAGGGGCTCAGCACGTATGATTCTGAAATCTTCAAAGCTAGGGTTCTTCTTTATGTTTCCCTTCAATGCTGATCATCTTCCTCAACTAGAATAAAGTATTTTGTAATTCACTGAGCAGCAAGTAGAGGTAGGCAGCTTCTACAGTTTCCATTACTTATGCAATGTTGCTATGGAGTTATCTTAAGTTTATCATAACCTGTAATTTGTTATCTATATCAAGTTAGTACTTAAATATACTCCAACTGATGAACTTATAAAACTCCTCAGAGCTCTCCAGTGGAGCCCAGGTGGAAATAAACAGCATTTGCTCAGCACCTCCCATGTACCAAGCATTATATACAGTACTGGAGACAAAAGGAACATGATGTGGCCCTTTTGCCACAAATGATTCACAGGACATGGTGTACAGACAGAAGCGTTAGCTGGCAATATCCTTCCTTAAATGTTAATCGCCAAATATATGGCTAAGAATATTAATGCATAGGAATTCCCACCTGTGGACGGTTGCATTAGTCAGGAGATTACATGAAGAAATTTAACTATCAGTCAGAATAGCCATTATTAAAAATCTAAAAATAATAAATGCTGGAGAGGGTGTGGAGAAAAGGGAACCTTTCTACACTGCTAGTAGCAATGTAAGTAGGTACAAGGCTGTTCAATGGAGAGCAGAATAGAGGTTCCTTTAAAAATTAAAAATAGGTATTTCTCCTTCTTTATATGACTTACTCCACTCAGTATGAAACTCTCTATGTCCATTCATGTTGCTGCAAATGGCATTATTTCATACACCCCTTTATACGTGGAATCTAAAAAGAAATTATACAAATGAATTTAGGTACAAAACAGAAACAGACTCACAGACTTTGAGAATGAGATTAGGGTTGCTGGGGAAAAAGAAGAAGGAAGGAACAGTTAGGAGTTTGAGAACAATGTGTACAAACTACTATTTTATAACTGATAACCAACAAGGACCTACTGTATAGGAACATGGAACTCTGTTCAATGTTTTGTGGGTGGAATTCTGTTCAATGTTATGTGGCAGCCTCGATGAGAGGGGAATTTAGGGGAGAATGGATACACATAAATGTATGGCTGAGTCCCTTCACTGCTCACCCGAGATTATCACAACATTGTTTGTTAATTGGCTATATCCCAATACAAAGTAAACAGTTTATAAAAATCACCAGTATTGGTGAGGAAGTGGGCAAATTGGTATCCTTGCGCAATACTGATGGGATTATAAATTGGTGCAACTATTAGGGCAAAAGTCTATAAGTTCCTCAAAATATAAAAAAATAGAATGGCCATCAGTTCAGTTCAGTTCAGTTGCTCAGTTGTGTCCAACTCTTTGCGACTCCATGAACCACAGGATGCCAGGCCTCCCTGTCCATCACCAGTTGCCAGAGTCTACCCAAACTCATGTCCACTGAGTCTGTGGAATGGCCATATGAGCCACCAATTGTACTGCTATGTATATATCCAAAAGAATTGAAAACAGGGTATTGAGCAGATATTTATTTGCACACCCGTATTCACAGCAACACTCTTCACAATAATTGCTCAAAGATGGAAGCAACCCAAATGTTCGTTGACTGATGAATGGATAAAAAATTGTGGTACATGCATTCATTGGAATATTTTTCAGGCTTGAAAAGGAAGGAAATTCTGACATGGATCAACTCTGGGGACCTGCTAAGTGAGATAAGCCAGTCACAAAAAGAAAAGTACTTTCTGAATCCTCTGTATTATATGGAGTATCTAAAATAGTACATGTAAACTTGTCTACAAAACAGAAATAGACTCAGAGACATAGTAAACAAACTTATGGTTACCAAAGGGAAAAAGAGGGAGGTATAAATTAGGAGTTCAAGATTAACATATATATACTGCTGTACAAAAAATAAACAAGGACCTACTGTATAACACAGGGAACTATATCAATATCTAAGAATAGTTTACAATGGAAAAAAATCT
This sequence comes from Madoqua kirkii, assembly GCA_006408675.1. Classification (NCBI taxonomy): domain Eukaryota; kingdom Metazoa; phylum Chordata; class Mammalia; order Artiodactyla; family Bovidae; genus Madoqua; species Madoqua kirkii. The sequence goes on from SJYC01133397.1 coordinate 16,510, forward strand.
GAAAAAGAAAAGATAGACATAATTGATTGATTTTGCTATTCACCTGAAACTAACGCAATAATATGCTGCTAAGTTGCTTCAGTCATATCCAACTCTGTGTGACCCCATAGACAGCAGCCCAGACACAGGGTCGGACATGACTGAAGTGACTTAGCAGCAGAAGCAGCCATTGCTTTCTCCATAAATCAACTATATTTCCATCAAAAGAAAAGAATGTAACCTGATCTTGAAGCAGGTGAGTTTCCCAGTCTATGATATGTCTCCAAGTTTGTGGATGAGAGAAGTATACATCCCTGAAGAGGAAAATAATAGTCCAACAGGGGTAAGAAAAAGTCTAGTGCATTTGAAGCATTTGTTCATTTCACAGAGGTTGCTTATAAATTACTAGGATTAGTAGTTGTTTTCCTGGTCATTTGCTTATTTCTCCCTCTAGAAAGGTCAAGAATGAGAATCAGGTACAAACACAGGGAGCCCAATATGCAGGTGCCATCTTTCATATATAGAAATAAAGCCATAGACAAAATACTTGAAGTTTCTCAAAGTGGTGACAAATACTCCTCGTGCATTTAGTTCTACTCTTACCCACCTCTCTCTGTGACCAGGTAAACATTTGAGAAGTAATCCCTGGGTAAGAACACAAGCCTTGGAGTGAGGGCTCTGATCTTACTTTCTAGGTTGGTTGCTTACTAGAATGGGACCTTTGCCATAAATTTGTTCTCCAGTGGCCCATGTTTGCTGACTAGTAAAGGGTAAACACCAGCTAAAAGGGAAGTTGTGAGTATTCAATTAAAGAAGGCATGTGAAGCACCTGATATTTAGTAGATTCCAACAATATATCCACTGTTCTTGCAAGAAAGCCTGACAGCTGGCTCCAGCCATGGAAACACATCAACAAACGACGACCGTCACCCACCCCCAACTCTTGCTGCCTCCAGAACTGATCGATGGCCTCATTACCACCAGCTGAGCTAACTGGCTAAAAAGCATGGAAAACAGCACTCATGGAAGGCAAATCACCACATGTCAAAAGAAACCTCAAAAAAGAAAAAATGGTAAAACGGATAGTAGGGGTCAGGGAGAAAACAGAGCCCCCACTCCCCACAGTGGAGATTGAACTGTAAGTGACTTTGATGAACACATTTATTCATAAGCAAATGCCTACATGCTATTTTCTTTCTCCATATTTTAGTCCCTTATCCACCCACAGCTTCACTTCCATATTTCAGCATTATAATACTTCCAACCTTCCTCCTTCCTCATTAAGGAGGATGCATTGAATAGGCCACATGGAGAGATTTACACTGCCATGTCTGTGAGAAGGAATTCTAGCACAGTGATTTACTTTAACATCAAACTCAAAAGCAGGCCCAGAAATCCTTCATTATCATTTAATATGAATCTATTTCATTAACTAATTTAAAATCATGCATAATTCATCACATGCATTGTTCATTTATTGTTTAGCATGCATTTCCCTAGATGTGATGTCTATATTAGCTTAACCTCATTATTTTTCCTGCATAAAATGATTGAGATATACAACATTTCTTTATTACTGGAAATAAGATGGCTCTTTTTCATCAAATTGGGTCACTGATGTCCCTATGTAACCTATTTCCCAACTTTTATTTTCAAAATCGTTTCCTACACATTCTCATTTTATCCTTCTAATAATCATGTTTTTTATCAACCTGATTGTATTATTTTATTCACTTGTTTTAAAGGCAAGGAATCTGTGACCTCGACTGAGAAATTTGCTCAAGTAAAATATGGTAGTTTAAAAATAGGAACTCAAATCTCGTGTCTTCTAATTCAAATTGCTACTGATAAGATAGTTATTCACAGTTCCCAAAAGAAAGGGACACGCTCCTACTACACAGGGGCCAACACAGAAGCACCAGTCAGTCAGGAGGCAGAAGGAGCAAGTGGAAAATGCAGGCAAGAGCTTTCCCTGTGGCTTCTAAGGGAAGGAATGGGTGAGGCAGGAAAAGTAGCTTAGGATGGGTACTTTGAAAAATTTCAATGGACTCTGGGGCATAAGGATTGCCCCTAGCTGTCTGATACTTGGTTATGGGATGATTAAGGCAGGGAAAGAGTGGCTCTGAATATATGCCCAAAAGAGGAGGTGATGGAATAGTGAGTTCTGGACTGATGAGTTTGCACATATGAAAGGCACCCTTGCAAGTGAGTCATTTACCATCTCAAGTAACTGGCTAGCCCTGGGAGGAGCAGCCTCTCCAGGATCAACAAGGCCCTGGATGTCATAGCATCAGAAACACAGGGTTAACACAAAGACCTGGTCATTCATACATGCCAGACACAGGGCTAAATTCTCAACATGTATTGTCTTACAAATACTTCCTAACAACCCTACAAAGTAAATTCTTCATCATTACCATTAGCATCGTCATCCTTATTTTACAGATGGGGAACCTGAGATTTAGAAACAATAGGAACTTGGCCTGAATCATAGCCAGAAAGTTGGGGGATAAGAATGTGACCCTCTCCACCCTAGCTACAGGGATCATGCTTTTAACCATTGTATCACAGAATCTATTCAGAAAACTCAGGAAATATCATTGATGACTTTACTTTTCACATAATGTTTCCCTTAGCCCCCAAATCATATCCAGGTTATCATGCTCCTGAGCCAACTGATTAAATCAGTTTGTGTTCAGATAACATGGTTGAGAATCCACTGTGTGACTGAAAGTAGAGATGGGAGTTAAGAATAAACTGAGGAATCTGAGCAAAGTCTCTTAACTTAGTAGGACCTTTTACAGTCAAACTTCAAAGTAAGTCTTTTGCCACCTATTCTTTTATTATAAATCTCTGTCTCTTTTCAAACTCACCTGGAGTTTTGTCTCCAATGCAGTCTGCATAGCCCTATTACTGAATAGCCAAGAGAAAGAGCATAATCTCTAAATCTCAAAGATTAGGTATGAGCTCACAAGGACATTGGAAGGATAAGCAGGCTTAAAATATTATAGTATAGAGCTCAGAAACACAAACAGATATTTAAATTCTGTGGTTAATAATGTAATCTGAGCAAGGCCAATGAGAGATTCACCTGATTCAGGGATCTCCCAGGAGGTAAAAAATTTCTTAAAGATGCCCTTTCCACCACAAGAATCAGTTCAGTCACATCCCACTGTCACCAAGACTGGCTGACAAAGCCTTTGGTTTCTCTGGATAACACACTTGTTAAATTGTGCCAATCTCACAATGAAAGGAAATCAACGACTCTCTATATTACCAGTAGGAGCATCCACTTCTGCATCCACACCATAGCCAGCCTCCACAAACACACATTGCCATAGCCCTGTGGGGTCATGAGGGACATCTAAGAAAATAAGAAATCACTCTAAATTGCAAGATCTTATTAAATGCACTGAACTCAGAAAGAAAGTTTCCAGCCCTAAGGAGTATGTCTTCTCTTCATTCCAGTTTAGTTCCTGATTCCCTCTTGATTCACAGGCCTCCAGTATTGAACTGACAGTTCATAATAAATAGAGGGACTTTATGAGCACAGGGACCATTACTTTATTATCTCAACAGAGACACTTTTGAGGGAGCAAGGGATCGGTATTAATCTTTACACAGGAACATCGAGCATAACTAGGTTCTCCTCCAGATAAAGGGGGATGTGTGGGCACCTGATTCGTAGGACAGAGAGGGGCCAGTTCCTTATGGCAGCCATGTGGCTTTTGAGATGCAGGTGCTCACTTATCATCTGTGAGCCCTCATACACCAGAGAGTCAGTGTCTGAAAGCCACTTTGTGCTTAGGTTATTCTATAAGGGTTCTCCCTTATGCCCAAGGAAAGTGAATTTTAACGTTTATACAGCCTTCTGTGAGAAATTTTGGCAATAGTAAATAACAGTAAACTTCCCAAACTAAATTTGCCCTAATCTCAAAAGGGGTCTCCAGGACATTCTATGATACTTAAGAACTCAAGACATCGCTGAGAATATGGAATGTTACAGAGCCAAGAGAAGGTGTTATCTATAAGAACAAAATTAAGAGAAAATGTCTTGCCCCATATATCACTCGAGCTCAAATGTGATTGAAAGAAAATAAGTGAGGCACTATTACAATCACTGGCTACAGAAGGGCTTAACACTTGAGAGTTAAAAGGGGACCAAGAGTCAATATCTCAGAGCAAAGGTACAAAGTCTTCCCTTCTTTAATTACATATGCAATATTACTTCAGGAAATGTTGATTATCTATTGATACTGATACATACCCTCATGAAGTAGAAAATCTGGTAGGAAACTATAAAATGTATGCAGACACAAGTAAAAACTTGATGACTTCTTCCAAAGAGACAACAGTAAAGTAAACTGAGAGGTCTCAAAGGAAGAAAATGCCAGGGCTGGTGCAAGGTGATTATGATACTGAAGGAATGAGAAAGCGTCCTGGAAGAGGCAGAATGTGAAACCTCCTTTGAAAAGTGGAAGAGATTTTGACAATTGAACAGAGATAGTAAGCATTCTGAGCATGGAGAATGCTGTAAGCAAAGGAAGGAAGTGAAATGTTCCTCATCCTTGGAGTGCAACACTGGAAAGGTAGGTCAGGGGCCAGAACGTGACCGGATCATCAAGTTCAGTAGCTTCTAATACAAAACTTGCTTTACAGCAATTGCAGGAGAATGATCCAGTTAAGATCTCTGAAAATTTGCCATGATGGTAGTGATTATTCATGAGAATTAGCACACTTTGGGGAAATAGAATATTGATAGACATATTTGTACTCTCAGATCCAAAGGTAAAATCTCCCAAGTCAGTCCCAGCTGTGGGTAACCTAGATTTAAAAAATGAAACTGTAAATTTTATTTTAATCTAAAAGCAAAAGTAGCAAAAGTGAGGTTGCAAAATAACAAAGGCTTTCTTCGGCCACTTGTACATTAAAGCCTTCTACAATAAGGTATAGCTATTCCTGAATATCATAAAAATTTTAAAGATGCTTTAAAATGCTTCTGAGTTTCATGAAATTCAAAAATAGTCTTTCTTCAGAACAACATGGTCGAATAATTAGGACATTAACTCAAGATTTCTACAGAATATGTCTTACAAACTCTTTACTAATAGTAGTAGCTAACAGTTAAGTAGCGCTTGTTATATAATCAATACCATAGCAAACATTTCACATGTATTTGTGGAAGCAACTTTTTGTTCAAATGAAATTTTAGGCCCAGTCACAATAAAAAGAAGACAGTCCCTGTCTTATTAGGTCTCCTTAGATAGTCCTGAAGAAGTCTCAAGGATCTGCTGGACTCACTGTCACAGACTTTGCACAGAGGTGGACATCATGAAAGCAGAGCCAGGGGGTGCTTGCATCAGTCAGTTCAGTCACACAGTCATGTCCGACTTTTTGCGACCACATTGATCGCAGCAGGCCAGGCTTCCCAGTCCATCACCAATGCCCAGAACTTACTCAAACTCATTCCATAGAGTTGGTGATACCATCCCACCATATCATCCTCTTCCATCCCCTTCTCCTCCTGCCTTCAATCTATCCCAGCATCAGGGTCTTTTCCAATGAGTCAGTTCTTCACATAAAGTGGCCAAAGAATTGGAGTTTCAGCTTCAGCATCAGTCCTTCCAATGAATATTCAGGACTGATTTCATTTAGGATGGAATGATTGGCTCTCCTTGCAGTCCAAGAGACTCTCAAGAGTCTTCTCCAATGCCACAGTTCAAAAGCATCAATTCTTCAGCACTTGACTTTCTTTATAGTTCAACTCTCACATCCATACATGACTACTGGAAAAACCATAGCTTTGACTAGTCGGACCTTTGTTGGCAAGGTAATGTCTCTGGTTTTTAATATGCTACCTAAGTTGGTCATAGCTTTTCTTCCAAGGAGCAAGTGAATTTTAATTTCATGACTGCAGTTACCATCTGCAGTGATTGTGGAGCCCAAGAAAATAAAATCTGTTACTGTTTTCCATCACTTCCCCATCTATTTGCCATGAAGTGATGGGACCAGATGTCATGATCTTAGTTTTTTGAATGTTGAGCTTCAAGCCAACTTTTCACTCTCCTTTTTCACTTTTATCAAGAAGCTCTTTAGTTCCTCTTCACTTTCTGCCATAAGGGTGGTATCATGTGCATATATGAGCTCCTTGATATTTCTCCCAGCAATCTTGGTTCTAGCTTGCACTTCATCCAGCCCAGCATTTCTCATGATGTACTCTGCACATAAGTTAAATAAGCAGGGTGACAATATACAGCCTTTCCTGATTTGGAAGCAGTCTGTCATTCCATGTCCAGTTCTAACTCTTACTTCTTGACATGCATCCAGATTTCTCAGGAGGCAAGTCAGGTGATCTGGTATTCCCATCTCTTTAAGAATTTTCCACAGTTTGTTGTGATCCACACAGTCAATGGCTTTCACCAGTAATAATATGAAAAACGTCTTTGACTACAGTTGTAGGATTGATTCCACAGCTGCACTCAAGTGTCCATATATATAAAAGGAGTGTGTTAGGCTAGAGCATATTTTCACCTGTTGTTGTAGAATTCTTCCATGACAGAATTAGAGATGATCTAGCCATATTATTACTGGCTCTCAATTTCACCAAACTTCTGACAGACTATTAAGATTTGTCCCTGTCCCATAAAAAAATGTCATTTTGGTCCATTCTTTAATATTGTAATTTATTGGTATTGAAGTTTATATCTATATATGTGTATATATGTATGTATAACATATATTGAATATATAAATTGTATGGGCTGTCCTGATGGCAATAATGGTAAAGAACCCACCTGCCAATCCAGGAGATAAGACACATGGGTTCAATCCCATGGGTTAGGAAGATCCCATGGAGGAGGACATGGCAACCCACTCCAGTACTCTTGCCTGGAGAATCCCATGGACAGAGGAGCCTGGTGGGGTACTGTCCATTGGGTCACACAGAGTCAGACACAACTGAAATGACTTAGCATGTATGCATGCATACATATTATATATATATATATAAATAGATTATATTACATGTATTTTATATATATACACATATATATATGTGTGTGTGTGTATATATATATATATGTGTGTGTGTGTTTGTGTGTATATATATATATATATGTGTGTGTGTGTGTGTGTGTGTGTGTGTTTAAGAGGAAAGAGAATAGGTGTGGTTTAACCCTAAATTAAGTGAGAGAATTAAGAAGAAAAATAAACAGTTCCAATTATTAAATGCACATTATGGAAAGAAGCCAGCTTCCTGTTTTTAAGAAAGGCATGGTTCATCATTCAAGAATGACATCGAGTCAATTTCTTTTCTTATGTAGGTAATAACAGCAGGGCCTGGGCAAGGCCTCGAACTTAAAGAATATTGAACCAATCCATTAAAATTTATAGTCCTATTTCTAAAGCAAATAGAAACCTGCAGAGGTTTTTCTTGGCTTGACCTCAAATTCTAATAATACCTCATAAAGGGATTTCTTAATTCAAGAATAGCTTCTTTGAACTTAAAAAATGAAAAATAAAAAGATAAACTCAGTGTTCATGTGTGAATATCCCAGAATGGTCGTAGGCAGGGCTAGGAAGGGGAAATTTTCTTGTACTAAGACCTTCCCAGCACAGCATTGTCTATGTGATCAGCTGTATTCTTTGGCTTAGGGCTGCCATAGAAAATACCAGATTACTGGCCTGAGAGGGAAGCCCAGCAGCTACAGTCCACAGGGTTGCAAAGAGTCAGACGCAACTGAGCCACTGAACAAGTGGCCGGAATGACAGAAATTTATTTTCACACTGTTTGGAGACTGAAACTCTGAGATGAAGGTGCTGATAAGTCTGGTTTCGCTTGAGACGTACCTCCTTGGCTTGCAGATGGTCACCCTCTTCCAGTGCCCTCACATGGCCTTTCCTCTGGGCATACATATTTCTGTGGTCTTTCCCTCTTCTAATAAGGACACTAGTCCTACTGGATAAAAATAAACAGTTCCAATTATTAAATGCACATTATGGAAAGAAGCCAGCTTCCTGTTTTTAAGAAAGGCATGGTTCATCATTCAAGAATGACATCGAGTCAATTTCTTTTCTTATGTAGGTAATAACAGCAGGGCCTGGGCAAGGCCTCGAACTTAAAGAATATTGAACCAATCCATTAAAATTTATAGTCCTATTTCTAGAGCAAATAGAAACCTGCAGAGGTTTTTCTTGGCTTGACCTCAAATTCTAATAATACCTCATAAAGGGATTTCTTAATTCAAGAATAGCTTCTTTGAACTTAAAAAATGAAAAATAAAAAGATAAACTCAGTGTTCATGTGTGAATATCCCAGAATGGTCGTAGGCAGGGCTAGGAAGGGGAAATTTTCTTGTACTAAGACCTTCCCAGCACAGCATTGTCTATGTGATCAGCTGTATTCTTTGGCTTAGGGCTGCCATAGAAAATACCAGATTACTGGCCTGAGAGGGAAGCCCAGCAGCTACAGTCCACAGGGTTGCAAAGAGTCAGACGCAACTGAGCCACTGAACAAGTGGCCGGAATGACAGAAATTTATTTTCACACTGTTTGGAGACTGAAACTCTGAGATAAGGTGCTGATAAGTCTGGTTTCGCTTGAGACGTACCTCCTTGGCTTGCAGATGGTCACCCTCTTCCAGTGCCCTCACATGGCCTTTCCTCTGGGCATACATATTTCTGTGGTCTTTCCCTCTTCTAATAAGGACACTAGTCCTACTGGATTAGGGCCCACCTATGTGACCTCATTTCCTCTTAATTAATCCTTTAAAGGGCACTATGTCCACAGTCACATCCAGCTATATTGAAGGTTAGTACTTTAACATATGAATTTTGGGAGAACACAATTTAGTACATAGGATCAGAACAAGACAAAAGAGAAGGAAAAATCAGAGGGACCAGAATAGGGATCTTGATTTACATAGTTTGCTGATACATAAGATCCCTCTCCCAGATCCACAGAATTTGTATTGCATTCATACATGGGTCAAATCGCCATAGGACTGCAGCAAAAGTATCATTTCCTCCTCTCACCACATGCTAATATATCTGTACACCACCAGCACACTCCACTGGGACAAAGTCTGCAGGGCCGGGTCTAGGAGGCCCTGAGAGTTAGCACGTGCAGAACTGTGAGTCAGCGCCCCCTCCAATGCTGCGTCTTGGACATCTCTCTCGGTCCATCTTAGTCTTGGTCCACAGGACATCCCATCGTTAGGACAATAGCCCCAGAAAGAGCTGAAGCTGAGAAGTCTCATAGCTTCTGTGTCAAATTTCAGGTCAGCTTCATGTTCACTTTAGGGAAGTGGGGATCTACCAGGATAATTTCCTATTGTAAGGTTCAGATAGCAGTCGGAAGAGGAAGTGATAAAGATGGCTGAAGAGACTGATGGGCATAAAGGTACTTGGAACATATATTTTGTCTAAAATATGTAGAGACTATGTTAAAATCTACCTGCTATTTTTTATTTATTAAAGCTTTATAGGGATACATTTTACATATCATCAGTTCAGTTCAGTTCAGTTGCTCAGTCGTTTCCGACTCTTTGCGACCCCATGAATAGTAGCACGCCAGGCCTCCCTGTCCATCACCAACTCCCAAGTTCACTCAGATTCACGTCCATCGAGTCAGTGATGCCATCCAGCCATCTCATCCTGTCGTCCCCTTCTCCTCCTGCCCCCAATGCCTCCCAGTATCAGAGTCTTTTGCAATGAGTCAACTCTTTGCATGAGGTGGCCAAAGCACTGGAGTTTCAGCTTCAGCACCATTCCTTCCAAAGAAATGCCAGGGCTAATCTCCTTCAGAATGGACTGGTTGGATCTCCTTGCAGTCTAAGAGACTCTCAAGAGTCTTCTCCAACACCACAGTTCAAAAGCATCAATTCTTTGATGCTCAGCCTTCTTCACAGTTCAACTCTCACATCCATACATGACTACTGGAAAAACCATAGCCTTGACCATACCGCAAATCCACCCATTTAAAGTAAATAGTATAGTAATTTTTAGCTTATTGATGAAAAGGAAGGAAATGAGTGGGGCTTCCCTTTTGGCTCAGTTGGTAAAGAAGCTGCCTGCAATGCAGGATTTTGATCTCTGGGTTGGGAAGATCCCCTGGAGAAGGAAACGAGTAAATGACAACCACTCCAATATTCCTGCCTGGGAAATTCCATGGCCAGAGAAGCCTGCCAGGCTACAGTGCATGGTGTCACAAGAGTGAGTCAGACATGGTTTAATTTAACAACTAAACCAATGATTAGTTTTTTAAAAGTGTGCAACAATTATGGCCAAAGAAAAACTGCTGCTGCTGCTGCTAAGTCGCTTCAGTCGTGTCCAGCTCTGTATGACACCATAGACAGCAGCCCACCAGGCTCCCCCATCCCTGGGATTCTGCAGGCAAGAACACTGGAGTGGGTTTCCATTTCCTTTTCCAATGCATGAAAGTGAAAAGTGAAAGTGAAGTCACTCAGTTGTGTCTGACTCTTAGGGACCCCATGGACTGCAGCCTACCAGGCTCCTCCTTCCATGGGATTTTCCAGGCGAGAGTACTGGAGTGGGTGCCATTGCCTTCTCCAAAAGAAACACTAGTCCCCCTTTATCCATGATTTCACCATCCATAGTCTGTTCCCCATGGTCAACTTTAGTCTGAAATATTACATGGAAAGTTCCAGAAATAATTCATAACTTTTAAGTTTCACAGTGTTTTGAGTAGAGTGATGGCATCTCAAGCCGACTTGCTCTCTTTCACCAGGACATGAATTATCCCTTTGTTTAGGGCATTCTTGCTCCTTAGTAACGATTAGCCCTCTAGTTATCAAATGGACTATTGAAGTATCATAGTGCATATATTCAAGTAACTCTTTATTTAATAATGGCCCTCTTTAAAGTGAATCACTACTTTAAAGAGTAGTGATGCTGGCAATTTGAATATACCAAGAGTACTTTCTTTAAGTGAAAAGTTAAAGTTCTTGATTTAATAAACAAAGAGAAAAAATAGTTTTTTGAGGTTGCTGAGATCTACAGTATGAATGAATCTTCTATCCATGAAATTATGAAAAAGAAGTTTGTGCCAGTTCTCCTTTCACACCTCAAACTAAGTTATTGCCACAGTGCATGATAAGTACTTAGTTAAGATAGAAAAGACATTAAATTTGCACAATAAGATTTTGTGAGAGAGACCACATTCATATAACTTTTTAGTATAACAATGGTTCTACTGTATTATTAATTATTGCTAATATCTTACTGTATCTAATTTATAAATTAAACTTTATCACTGGAAATCATGTACAGGAAAAAGCATGGTATACACAGAGTACTTTGTTGTTGTTGTTTAGTCACTAAGTGTTGTCTGATTATTTTGTGACCCCATGGACTGTAGCCCACAAGTCTCCTCTGTCCATGGGATTTCCCAGACAAGAATACTAGAATGGGTAGCCATTCCCTTCTCCAGGGGATTTTCCTGACTCAGGGATCAAACCTATGTCTTGTGCATTGGCTGGGAGATTCTTTATCACTGAGCCACCAAGGAAGCCTAATACAGGGTAATACTCAAGGTTTTAGGAAAAAACATGGTATATATAGGGGACACTCCACCATGACCCATTCATCTTGGTGTAAGGCTACCCAACACAGATGAGTCATGGTGGAGAGTTCTGACAAAACGTGGCCCATTGGAGAAGGGAACGGCAAACCACTTCAGAATTCTTGCCTTGAGAACCCCATGAAAAGTATGAAAAGGCAAAAAAGAGAGGACACTGAAAGTTGAACTCTCCAGGTTGGTGGGTGCCCAATATGCTACTGAAGATCAGTGGATAAATAACTCCAGAAAGAATAAAGAGACAGAGCCAAAGCAAAAATAATACCCAGTTGTGGATATGACTGGTGATGAAAATAAAGTCTGATGCTGTAAAGAGCAATATTGCATAGCATCCTATAATGTTAGGTCCATGAATCAAGGCAAATTGGAAGTGGTCAAACAGGAGATGGCAAGAGTGAACAGTGACATTTTAGGAATCTGCTAACTAAAATGGACTGGAATGGGTGAATTGAACTCAAATGACCATTATATCTACTACTGCAGGCAGGAATCCCTCAGAAGACATGGAGAAGCCAACATAGTCAACATAAGAGTCCACATGAACTTGGGCAAACTCTGTGAGATGGTGTGAGACAGGGAGGCCTAGAATGCTGCAGTCCATTTAGTCACAGCGTCGGACATGACTTGGCAACTGCACAGCAACATCAACAGCATGCATGGTTTCAGGCACCCAGTGGGGAACTTGAAATGTATACCCTAAGAATAAGGGGGGACCATGAACTGATGGCAAAGATGTACCTTGATTCATGGCAAAATGGCAAGGACATACAGCAATGGACCACGACCCCCTACTGCCCTCAGCAGAGGGCAGGAGACATGTGATATTATCTTGAAATCACTTAGCCTCATAATTTTAAGGTAGTTCTCACTTTCACTGAGCAGATATCAGATTCCAGCTTGATTTGAAAGCTGATTTTCTAGCACATTATTGCAAAAACCACTGAATATTCTGTACTTGGGAACTTTTTATCAGTGGGGCATGATTCAGATCTGTTTTTGGTGGTTCATTCAGGTGTCAAGCCCCACTAAGAGCCAATAGTTGCAACTGTTTTGCTTATTTCCTCCAGGTCTCTGCCAGATGGAACTTTATAGCACAGAATAGCACATAATTGGAAACCTCTTTAGCTTTACAAGTCTACTAACTACAGTTCTCCTCGCCAGACACCTGGTTTGATTGGAGAATATTTCACTAACATAATTAAACTCTTCTAAAGTAATCTTTAATTATGATATAAAGGTTGACAAAATTAGATTATTTAGCCTGCAGAGGAAAAAGCCTGAAAAGTGAATTAGTAAGTGTCTTAAATATATAAAGGATTTCTTGTTAATGCTATTAGCTAAATGAAGAATTATCATAAAAATCAGTTATTCTATAGTGCAATGATGGGAGAGAAGGCAGAAATGGATTTTAGGAAAAAAATTAAGGTTGGTTAATAAGAGAATCTTTTGCAATCTTATGAAGTTAAATACTATACTATATTTGGGAACTGTTAACAAGGACAGTTGTTTTATGGAACCACAATCTCTTAAAAGTCTTTAAAACTTCATGGATCATTATCTGTCTGAAATGACACTTTTCCTCAAATAATATGTTTCTCCCTAGCAAAGCTCTTAATTTTGCTCATATCAAAATGTGCTAAAATGAAGCTCCATTAGGCCATAGCACAGTGTATTGTATATAACATATACTCTGTGAATGTTTATTGAATGACAAAGAGTGAACTCTAAAAGAGTAGATCAGTAATTAAAATCCAGAAGTTTCTTTGACTGAATTCACTCTACTGTGGAGTAATAGTAAATAGATTCAATTTTTCAGTTAAAAGTACACTAAGTATTTACTTCAAGAATAGACCATGTATTAATGAATGAGAATAAAAGCATTATTGCACTATAAGGGACATTATAAAGTCCTATGAACACATCTACGTGAATACATCTCCAAATAGCCCACAACATATTGCCAAGCCATACCTCACTTCACTTAGGTATATCTTTCTGGCAGCAAGAGTTTAATCCTTCTCAACCTTGAGGATCCAGCTTTGATTGTATTTGGTATCTCATAGACAGAACACAGGGCTTCCCCAGTGACTCAGTAGCAAAGAATCTTTCTGTAATGCAGGAGTGCAGAAGATATGGGCTTGATCCATGGGTTGGGGAGATCCCATGGAGGAGAGCATGGCAACCCACTCCAGTATTCTTCCCTGGAGAATCCCATGAACAGAGGAGCCAGGCAGGCTACAGTCCATAGGGTTGCAAAGAGTTGGACACAACTGAAATGACTTAGCATGCATGCATATAGACTCAGCACAAGCATTTTCCTCAGAAAAATGAAAAACCAAAGTACTTCTGAGATCACAAATAGGAGAAAATTAATGAACATTTCATCAGGGCTTAGCAGTGGGAAAACTAATTCCTGATTGATATGATTGAAACAGCAAATGTCACATGCCCAGGCCATGGCCAGGAAAGAATAGATCTTCAATAGGAAATCTAGATACTTTACAAGAAGAGGAGTGAGTGCCACATAGACAAAAAGCAAACAGGACCACTTCAGTACTCTCTACTGACAGAAACTGAGCTTTTCAACAGATACAACAAAGGGTGTTTGATTTAGAAAAATTAATAATGTTGATATTAATATTACAGGATGTATTTGGAGCACTAGGTCTGGAATCTTTGGAAATGAGTACTCACTTTCAGTTAGTAGACCCATATCATGACTGATTTCTGTTGTTTTTGTCTAGTCAAGGCTATGGTTTTTCCTGTGGTCATGTATGGATGTGAGAGCTGGACTGTGAAGAAGGCTGATCACCGAAGCATTGATGCTTTTGAACTGTGGTGTTGGAGAAGACTCTTGAAAGTCCTTTTGGACTGCAAGGAGATCCAGAGAGTCCATTCTAAAGATTAGTCCTGGGATTTCTTTGGAAGGACTTATGCTGAAGCTGAAACTCCAGTACTTTGGCCACCTCATGCGAAGAGTTGACTCATTAGAAAAGACTCTGATGCTGGGAGGGATTGGGGGCAGGAGGAGAAGGGGACGACCGAGGATGAGATGGCTGGATGGCATCACTGACTCAATGGACATGGGTTTGGGTGAACTCCGGGAGTTGCTGATGGACAGGGAGGCCTGGCATGCTGCAATTCATGGGGTCACAAAGAGTCAGACACGACTGAGCAACTGAACTGAACTGTTTAGTCACCCAGATAGGTTCAGCTCTTTGTGACCCCAAGGACTGCAGCAAGCCAGGCCTCCTTGCCCCTCAGTATCTCTCAGAGTTTGCCCAAGTTCATGCTCATTGAATCAGTAATGCCATCTAGCCATCTCATCCTCTGATGCCCTCTTCCTTTTGCCCTCAATCTTTCCTAGCATCAGGGTCTTTTCCAATGAATCAGCTCTTCACATCAGGTGACCAAAATATTGGAGCTTCAGCTTCAGCGTCAGTCTTTCCAGTGAGTATTCAGCTTTGATTTCCTATAAGATTGACTGGTTTTATCTTCCTTCTGTCCAAGAGACTTTAAGGAGTCTTCTCCAGCACCACAGTTCAAAGGCATCAATTCTTTGGCGCTCTGCCTTTTTTATTGTCCAGCTCTCACAACTGTATGTGACCTTTGTTGGCAAAGTAATGTCAGTGCTTTTCAACACACTGTCTAGATTTCTCATAAGCTTTCCTGCCAAGAAGCAATCATTTTCTGATTTCATGGCTGCAGTCACTATCCACAGTGATTTTAGAGACCAAAAAGAAGAAATCTGTCAATGTTTCCACCTTTTCCCCTTCTATTTGCCATGAAGTGATAGGGCCGAGTCCCCTAATTTCTTGACCCTCTGCTTCCTTGCATGTCAGTTTCCACCAACAGCCTCTAGCACAGCAGTAAAATGGAAAAATAGCTTCAAGTTGCTCAGAACATAGAGATAAATTTAAGGACATGTAGAAAAATAGTAGATACTTCTTATCACTTACTTCAGTATATGTTATTTTTAACCTCTAAATTAGTTTTTCACTACCCCTGTTGTTCCCATTTATAAGTCAAACTTGTGTCTATTCCACTTTATTCTTTGGAGATTTCTAGTCCTGGTTTATTAACTCTGCAATTTAAAATGTGGATCAGGAGTAAGTTACAAAGTTCTTCAATTAATTATCCTCTTCATAGCTTTAGAATTCAGCTCACCTACTTCCTCATTTTATTTTCTTTCCCTGCCTCCAGCTTTGCTGAGGTATAATTGATAATTAAAAATGCTGTATATTGAAGGTGTACAACTTGATTTATTATATGTATGCACTGTGAAATAATCAACACAATCAAGCTAATTAACATAACTATGGCCTCACATATTTATCCTTCTCTTTTTGTTGTCATGGTGATGAGAATATCTACCCTATAAACAAACATCAGGTATACAATATATTATTGCTAACTACAGCCACACTATTGTATAGGAGATCTCCAGAACTTACTTTCTTCAAGGTAACCTGTATCAAAATTCCAGATTTTTACAGAAATAAAAAAAAAATTCTAAAATTCATATACAATGATAAAAGACCCCGAAGAGGCAAAGCAAACTTGAGCAAGAAGAGCAAAGCTGGAGGCATCAACTACCTGATTTCACAAACCAAAAGAGCACAGTACAAGGACAAAAGCATTCACACACTCACACACACACACACACACACACACACACACACACTATCTTTATACAATGGAACATAATACAAAACCCAGAAATAAACCCACACATCTACAGCCAACTAATCTTTGAAACCAGTGCCAAGAACACATAATGGAGAAATGATGGTACAGATTTTCAGTTACAAAATAAATGAGGTACAAATTTTTAGTTATATACTGTAGTCCATGAAGACTGCACCAATTCACATTCCCACCAACAAGGATTCCCTTTTCTCCACATTCTTGCTGAAATTTGTCATTTCTGTTTTTTCAATTTTTTTTTTAATAATGATCATTCAGATATGCATGAGTTGAGATTTTCTTGTGGTTTTGATTTACACTTTTCTGGTCATTAGTGATACTGAGCAACTTTTTATGTGCCTATTGACCGTTTATATGTCTTTGGAAAATATCTATCAGCTTCTTGCCCATTTTTAAATCGAGCTTTTTTCTTTTGATGTGTTGTATGAGTTTTTTTGGAATACTCTATAAATATCAAATAGGTATTGTTTGTATAATGTGTCATTTAAGGCCGCTGTTTCTTTATTGATTTCCTGTTTGAATGATTTGTCCACTGATACAGGGTGGTAAGTTCCCTATTGTGTTACTGTAAATTTCTCCCTTCCTGTTTGTTAATATTTGCTTTACATATGTAGGTGCTCCTATGTTGGGGACATACATATTTACACTGGTTGTATCTTCTTTGATTGATTCCTTGATTATTATATAATATCCTTCTTTATTTCTTATTGTAATCTCTGTTCTAAAGCCTATTTAGTCTGTTTAATGTATGTATTACTACTTCACTTTTTTGTTTCCATTTACATGGAATATCTTCTCTATCACCACACTTTTAGTCTGTGAGTGTCTTCGGATTAGAAGTGAGACTCTTGTAGGCAGTATACATATGAGTCTTATTTTCAGATCCATTCAGCCACTCTATGTGTTTTGATTAAAGCATTTCCTGCATTTACAGCTAAAGAAATTGAAAGACATGTACTTCCTGTCATTTTGTTAATTGTTTGGGGAATGTTCTTGTAGCTCTTTTTTGTTCCTTTATCTTTCTATTGTCCTCATCCCTTGTGATTTCATGACTATCTTTCACATTACACTTGGATTCCTTTCTTTTTTGTGTGTGTATCTATTATAAATGTTTGGTTTGTGGTTACCATGAGGTAGTTAGATAATCACATACATACATAATCAAGTTGCTGATCTCTTAATTGCAAATACCTTTTAACAACCATGCATTTTACTGGCCCCTACCACAAATTTACAGTTCCAAATTATGAAAGGAGTATGTATGCCAAGGCTGTATATTGTCACTCTGCTTATTTAACATATATGCAGAGCACATCATGTGAAATGCCAGGTTGGGTGAAGCACAACTGGAATCAAGATTGCCAGGAGAAATATCAGAAACCTCAGATATGCAGATGACACCACCCTTATTGCAGAAAGTAAAGAGGAGTGAAATAGCCTCTTGATGAAAGTGAAAGTGGAGAATGAAAAGCTGGCTTAAAACTCAACATTCAAAAAATGAAGATCATGGCATCTGACCCCATCACTTCATGGAAAATAGATGGGGAAACAATAGAAACAGTGACAAACTTGATTTTCTTGGGCTCCAAAATCACTACAAATAGTGACTCCAGCCATGAAGTTAAAAGATGCTCGCCTCTTGAAGGAAAAGCTATTAGCAACTTAGACATTATATTAAAAAGCAGAGACACTACTTTGCCAACAAAGGTCCATCTTGTCAAAGCTATGGTTTTTCCAGTAGTCATGTATGGATGTGAGAGTTGACCATACAGAAAGCTGAGAGCTGAAGAATCAATGCTTTTGAAGTGTGGTGTTGGAGAAGACTCTTGAGAGTCCCTTGGACTTAAAGGAGATCCAACCAGTCCATCCTAAAGGAGATCGATCCTGAATATTCCTTGGAAGGCCTGATGTTGAAGACCTTGTACTTTGGCTGCCTGATGCAAATAATTGACTCACTGTAAAAGACCTTGATTCTAGGAAACATCGAAGGCAGGAGGAGAAGGGACAACAGAGGATGAGATGTTCGGCTAGCATCACCAAGTCAATGGACATGAATTTGAGCAATTCCCATAAGTTGGTGATGGAAAGGGAAAAATGACATGCTATAGTCCACAGGGACACAAAGAGTCAGACACGACTGAGTGACTGAACTGAACTCCATGTTTACTCTTCTGATATCATATTTTGCATCTTTTTGATTTGTGTATCCCTTAACTAATTATGTGACTATAGATTATTTATTACTTTAAACTTTGTCATTTAACCTTGTCTTTAACCTTCCTGCTAGTTTTACAAATAGTTGTAAAGGTATTTACAAGTACCTTTACTGTGTATTTTTCTTTACCAATGAGCTTTGTTTCTTTTGTAAATTTCTTTTTTCTAGTTGTGACCTTTTAGGTGGCTTTTTATTTCCAATTATATGATAATTATTGAGGTAGTAAATCTAAATCATAATATTTTAAGGTTAAAGTCAATTTGAAAGACAACATTATCATATCTTATTTAAACTTTTTTGGAGTGGATAAAATTTTATTTTCAGTCAATATTGTAAATTTATATCTAATTCCACAGATATTTATTGAGTACCTACCATTCTATGCCAGGGACTAGGTAAATGAAATGAAAGAAAATAATGTACTTCCAAATTTCCAATAAAATATGTAGAAATAAAGCAAAAAATGAAATAGACAAGTGTACATAATGATAAATGGAAATAACTGCTTTAAAGGAAAAAAAATGATTAGTTCAGTTCAGTTGCTCAGTCATGTCCGATTCTTTGCAACCCATGGACTATAGCACACCAGGCCTCCCTGTCCATCACAAACTCCCGGAGTTTACCCAAATTCATGTCCATTGAGTCAGTGATGCCATCCAAACATCCCATCCTCTGTCATCCCCTTCTTCTCCTGCCTTCAGTCTTTCCCAGCATCAGGGTCTTTTCTAATGAGTCAGCTCTTCTTATCAAGTGGCCAAAGTATTGGAGTTTGAGCTTCAACATCAGTTCTTCCAAAGAACACTCAGGACTGAGCTCCTTTAGGACAGACTGGTTGGATTTCCTTGCAGTCCAAAGGACTCTCAAGAGTTCTCCAACACTGCAGTTCAAAAGCATCACTCCTTTGGCACTCAGCTTTCTGTATAGTCCAACTCTCACATCCACACATGACCACTGGAAAAACCATAGCCTTGACTAGATGGACCTTTGTTAGCAAAAGTGCTTTAAAGAAAAAAAAAAAGATAGTAAGTTCCTAATATTCCCAATCTTGATGATTCTCTAGAAGAACTCACAGTTACAGTTTACTACAGAGAAAGAACACAATAAAACCAGCAAAGGGAAAAGGCAGATGGGGCAAAATCTAGGAGAACCCACATGCAAGCTTCCAGGAGTTCCCTCTTTAGTGTAGTTGCGTGGGGATGCACTTAACTCTTGCAGCTACAGTGTGAGACAACACATCTGAAGCACTGCCAACCAGGAAAACTCACTGAGCTTTGACATTCAGAGTTTTAATTAAGATTACACTTAGATGTGTAATCCCTGCATGATTACCCTCAACTACTCAGATTTTAGCCCCCATGGCAAAAGCAATAGTTATTCATCAATTATATTGTTAAACTATCTAATCAAAATGGCACTGTGTAAGTCTAAGGCCTCAAACATACAAAAATTTTCTATTAGAGTATCCTCAAAGGTCTAGTATTTATCTTTTATGAGATAGTCCTACAACAGACCTTTCTTTGGAATATGCAGGATTTTAGCACCTTGGCTTGCTGAATTCACCCTTTATGGCACACTATGGAAGAGAATAACAGGGTATGTCTAGTTTAAATTGGTCCTTCAGGGATCTCCTCAATGAAGATACAGCATTTAATCTGAGACTTGAAGAACAAGTAGGTAAAAAGTAGCGGCAGAAGTGTTTCAACCAGGGGGAGCATCAAATTGGAAAGTTCTCAGATGGGAAAGAGGTTTGCCCCTTTGGAAAACTAAATTAATGACAGTGTATTTGAAAGAGCAATGAATCAAAAGAGAGAATGGCTCAAAATAAACACAGACCTCTAGATAGGGACCAGATTATACAGAGCCTTTAAAAACTATCTTAAGGATATTCTACTTTATGTTACTTCAAATACAGGAGAAAATCAATGGGGCTTTTATATTAAAAACAAAAAAACACTATCCTCCTTTCCTGGCTGCTTCATATCAAATGAATTGGAAGGAATTAACAGCAAGATGGAGGGACCAGTTACAAAATTACTGAAATCATCTTAATGAGTGTGATGTGGCTTAGATTAGGGATATGTGAAGATGAAGATAAGTAGGTAGATTCAAATGTATATTGAGGCTAGGAGAGTCCGAGATAATTCCCATGTTTCTGGCTTGGGCAGTTGAGTCAAAAGAATTTATATTTATGCAAGCAAGGAAACTAGGAGGAGGGCCAGATACATAGGAGAAATATGAAGAGCTTAATACATGTTGAATAATTTTGTAACACATCCCCTCCACCCCCGCAATAGCAAAAAGGTTAGAAAGAAAGGTAGCAATTTCATCCAAGACACTCACTGCTTCATTAACTACCTATTAAACAGCATAGTTTTTCCCCCTTATATTCCCCACTAAGCAACCTGGTAAAAGGGACTTAATAACCACCTTGTTTAAGTATGTTGACAGGGAAAACTAGCATGCAAGCCCTGGTAATGTACTCATTCCCCTTCCATTGAGAAAAGTTGATTATTTGTCGGGGCGGGGGGGGCAGGGAAAGGCAGAAAACTCACTTCTCTTAATAAATCAAAGTAAACTCACAGTAAGTCTAAGATTCTTAATGTACAGAGATTTCTAGGTTGTGGTCCACCACCTGTATAAATATACAAGTACAAATCTTAGGGTCAAGCCAATTAAGTACATAATAAACTGCTTTCAAGAAAGCAGTCACAAAGACCTATAGGTTTAAAATCCAGAATTAAAGCAATAAATCACAGAGGTACAATGGCAGATAACAAATAAAGAGGTCTCGATAACATTTCCAGTCTTTCATCATATATAATTTCTAACACCTTTATTCTTATCCTTTTGTGGACTGATATTTTTAACTTTTATGCATTTATGGGCTAATTAAAATACAATAAAATAAAATATATTTTCCTTAAATTTTAACCAAGATAAAAACCTAAGGATAGCAAAATTAAGCATAACTTTAAAAAGGAAGAGTCGCCAATAGGTAACTTGACTTACAATCAAAGCTCTCAATACATGGCTAATGCCTGCAAAATGCAGATGTTTCTTTGATTATCTTAGCAATTCAAGTAAGAAATTTTAAGATCAAGTGATACAGTTCTTAACTTGTAGTTAAGCTGCATGTCACCCATGCTGTACTACTTTATTAATTTAGATAATCCTCCAGTTCAGTTCAGTTCAGTTCAGTCGCTCAGTCGTGTCCAACTCTGCAACCCCATGAATTGCAGCACGCCAGGCCTCCCTGTTCATCACCTGGTAATCCTTACAATGTATCATCTAGAACACATCATCACTATCATTCCTCAATGTGTTCTCCCTTAAGTCAATGATTTAGAAATAGCATTTAGCATATTACTTTATCGCTACAGACCCTTTAGAATTGGTGGATATAATGAGCTTTTATGTTTTATATTGCTTTTCCGAACTAAAAATTAATATGAAAATTGCATAATTTAAGTCACGTGGAAAGTTGTACTAGTGAACAATCTTAAGGGAAGCAAACTACAGAACTTCCATCAATATGGAACACTGGAATCATAGAAAGTAACTTTGTTTTGTGTTTAGAATCTGTTGCTCCATTTGTTTAAAATAGAAGATGTTATGATGCCCTCTTAAAGCACGACTCACATCATTTGAGTGCACAAGAGATGCTATTCCATTCCAACACGTTTCGACCAAAGGTCAAGTCTGCTCCAATAGCTTTTTAGATGGCCAATATAGAGCTTTCCTTCAAGGCTCTGGGTCACTTGTGTGATCTACACTGATATGTGATGACATGTATACATGGGCTAGCCACTTAGAAAAGTGTATCTTTGTAAACTTTAAAGATCAGTGTAGTATACTGCTGCTGCTGCTGCTGCTGCTAAGTCACTTCAGTCGTGTCCGACTCTGTGCGACCCCATAGATGGCAGCCCACTAGGCTCCTCCGTCCCTGGGATTCTCCAGGCAAGAACAGTGGAGTATAATGAACTATAAATTAGTTAGCTGTTGAACTGCTTTGGCAGGTGCAAATTCTAATTTTCAAAAACAGGAGTTTAAAAATAAACAGGCAAGGGAAGAAAGCCCAGCTTCTAGACTGCGAGGCTATAGTTCAGTGAGCCAGTCATACTTGCTTCTCTGATAATAGTGATGGCTTAATTCTGTGTTTTCAGTAAGTTTAATGTTAGGTTATGCTACAGAAGCCAGGATATTCATAAGCTTGTCAGGGATGATGGAAGAAATGAAGAAAAGAAGATGGACACTGAGTGACTGATATTCTGGATCAGCAAATATTTCAAAGCTCTCTTTGTTCTTAATTTTTAAACAGTCTTCAAGCTATTAATAAGGAAATATTTGAACATGTGAATGGATATAGACCCAAGTGTGTGTGCTGTGTTGTACGTATGCATGCTCAGTCACTCAGTAGCGTTCAACTCTTTGCGACCCCTTGGACCATAGCTCACCAGACTCATCTGTCCATGTAATTTTCCAGGCAAGAATACTGGAATGGGTTGTCATTTCCTTCTTCAGGGTATCTTCTCAACCCAGGGATTGCACCTGCATCTCCTGCATCGGCAGGTGGATTCTTTACCACTGCTCCACAATATGGGAAGCCCCCTCCATATTGTATGTATGAGTACATCTAACAATTCAACCTATTACATGGGACCTAACTAAGCTTAAAAGCTTTTGCAGGGCAAAGAACACCATAAGCAAAACAAAAAGACAGCCAAAAGAATGGGAGAAAATATTTGTAAGTGATGTCACTGACAAGGGCTTAATTTCCAAAATATACAAACAGCTCATATAACTCAAAAACAAACAAACAAACAAACAATGCAATCAAAAAATGGGCAGGTGACCTAACTAGATATTTTTCAAAAGAGGACCTACGGATAGCCCAGAGGTAGATGAAAAGATACTCATCACCACTAATTATTAAAGAATTGCAAATCAAAATTAAAATGAGATACCATCTCACACTGGTCAGAATGGCCATCATTAGAAAGCATCAGTCCTTACAGTGAATATTCAGGCTTGATTTCTTTTAGGATTGACTGGTTTGATCTCCTTGCTGTCCAAGGGACTCTTCAAAATTTTCTCCAACACCACAGGGTAGGAATAGTTCTTTCAGTTCAGTTCAGTTCAGTTCAGTTGCTCGGTCGAGTCCAACTCTTTGTGACCCCTTGAATCGCAGCACACCAGGCATCCCTGTCCATCACCTCTAAGAACAGTTTAGTGCCAAAAGCAAGCTTGCTGCTTGTTGATGACAATGTTTCTTTTGTTATAGGTTTCCTTTCTTATTCAGAAAATTCTTTCACTTAAAAAGTAGATCTACAACCTTTGCGATATTGGATTCAGACCCTGCAGGGAGTTGCTCGGTCGAGTCCAACTCTTTGTGACCCCTTGAATCGCAGCACACCAGGCATCCCTGTCCATCACCTCTAAGAACAGTTTAGTGCCAAAAGCAAGCTTGCTGCTTGTTGATGACAATGTTTCTTTTGTTATAGGTTTCCTTTCTTATTCAGAAAATTCTTTCACTTAAAAAGTAGATCTACAACCTTTGCGATATTGGATTCAGACCCTGCAGGGACCTCATTGTAGCTCCTTTCCAAGGACCCCAGGTTTTTGTTTCTAGGAAACACACTAGAGGCCAAAAGACAGAGTCTGTTTGAATCAACTCGAAGGGAGCTTCTCAAATGCTGAGCTCACATATGGTTACTGAAAGCAGGGAGAAACCAAGAAACGCAACCTGCTTGTTTCTAAAGTGTTTAGGTAATTTTGTTTGTGCTGCCTTATGGCACCCACACCCCTCTGCCCATATTTCAAATCTTTCTCTCTTATTTCCTTTAGGGTAGGCATAGTTATAAAAAGAAGAGGAAAAATTAGAGTTTGTAGGTTTAATTATCATCATATGTTGAGGACCCAAGACATCCATATCCCCTTTCCCATATTTTATCACATGGACTCACTTGGTATGCCTCTTTTTATTGTTGCATCAAATCAGTGCTGGTGAGGCTCAGACCAAGAATACGACCTCATACAGACAGGAAGTGTGTAATCTTGGGATGATTCCCAGATGTGGGGATTTAAATTGGCAGCTAAACACACACTGTGATTCATTTAAAATAGCATTTTACATTTAAAAAGGAGGAAGAGACTTGTGCAATTATTAGAGATATAACATTTAAGCATTTCAGATAGTGCCTGGTAATTTGGATAATGGAACTTAATGGGGTGAAAATCAAAGTCTTGAGAATTTAATGAAATGGATCTGTTTAGGACTCAAATTGATACCAAACATTTTAAACCACACATAAAAACATTATCTTCCAACACTAGGACAGTTACACTATTAAACAAATAAATATAACCTTCAAAATCTTGTTTCCTTCCTCGTTAAATGTCAATTGCCTTGAGAAAAAAGACCAATGTGCAGAGTTAAAAGACTATCTTGTTCCTGATGGGATCGTTTTTTAGGCATAAAATACTTTATCTCCAAGATCACCCCTTCCAAAATTATGAAAAACTTCTGATCTAAGCAATGGTTTTCAATGCAAGCCATACTATATGTCCCAGCAGTTAGAAAGAGGCAATTGTCCTTTGGTTATCTCCTTGCCATCAAGAGTGACTCCGGAGGCTGGGCAGCACTCTTTTTCTTCCTCTATCCCTTGCCAAGGAGTTTAAACAGACCTGTGATGGAACCAGAACCTGAGAGTAGGCAAAATCTAGCACTTCAAAATCTAGCTGAAAGCCAAACCCAAGCTCCCATAATAGTAAAACTTGGGAATGAATTTGCCATTTCCAAAGTTTTTCACCAAACCTAGACTTTTCTCAATGTTAGATTAGTTAGAATGGTTTTAAGCTAAAAGTCATGGACAGCCTGTGTGCATAGAAGCAAAGCTGTCAACTTCTGTTTACATTTCAACACCTCTGCCAGTTTAAGATATAGACTGGCAATTTTCATTTGGGGAAGCACTGAATAATGGTGTAGTTAATATTAACAGAACCGTTACACTCCCACAAATCATTTGCATATTCAAATGAACTCTCCCTCTCTGGGCTATTTTTGCATTGATATTATTATCTATAGATCTCTATTTTAACTTCGGAAAGCAATTTACCTCATCAGTTTGATATCAAAGACAAAACTGAAAAACTTCCTTTAAATATAATTTTTAATCTTTTATTTCTTTCAAGGTTTCAAACATTTCCTTTTAACAGGCATCCTACCACCACATCACTCAACTTTTGAGCAATTGTTCATGTACTACCCTCACCTATATATACCATGCCCCCCCCACGACCACTCAAGTCTCTCATAAAATTTAGAGATTTCTTCACAAGAAATAAAGTGGATAAGAAAGTCAGATGGTGGACGAGATTACCAAAATCACAATACCAGCTCAAGACAATGTATATAACACACTTCACTTGGAATCCACTAAGCAAGGAGAGGTTGCATGTATTTGTCAAATGCAGTATTTGATAGTATTTCAGAATGAAATTACAGTGAAGGAAAAGAATTCATGCACACTTCTAAAACAAAGCTCTGAATCTGAGCTGGATCTTCTTCAGACTACATGATGATTCCCTCAATATATTGACACCCTTGCATATGGTCTGAAATCCCTATATTAAGAGACACAGTCTAAAGACAGAGGAAAATTTGATCTATAAATTTTGTAAGCTCATTGAATAGTAGAGTTGACCTTTAACTTTTAAATGAGGAAAAAAGTAGGGAAAAAATTGTTTATATGATCTATATGGCTCTTTAGATTTATTACTCCTTTACATTAAAGGTCATTCTTCTTCTATATTTAATTTAAAGGAATGCCATTTTCATTAAAGAATTCAAAATGCTTGTGATATAGGAATACACTGTCCCAAATTTGAATAAAATCTCTTTCAAAACAGAACTTAAAATAAACTCAAAATGGATTAAAGATCTAA
>SJYC01133398.1:0-22092 GCA_006408675.1 Madoqua kirkii
AACCTTTCAGATGGACTAAGCTAAAAATGTAGTAAGATCTAGGTGTGAAAGAGGCTTCACTGCTTATTTTTTAACTTCATAGCAGTTACTTCACATTTTGAGGTTCAGATTCTTGTCTCGCAAAATAGTCATAAGGCAAAGCTCTCCTGAGATAATTCATGAAAATAAAATACCTTAGGCAATGACTGGCATATAATATTAATAGATAACTGATTGATAACATTTAATTGTGCCCTCATGGTTGATCAGTTCAAAGAAAAATTAAATCTTTAACTTTTTTTCTCTGGTATTTTATCCCAACCAAATTAAGTCATGACCCAGTGTTCATATTGCCCATGTTCTCTCTAATAGGATCTGGGATTAAACAAAATAATGTATCTAACCAGCTCTGCGATCTCTTTTAACACACTTTTCACTGTGAGTTCAATACAATAGTCACCCAGGGGCCTGAAAATGATAGAAAGGGCTTCCTTAAGGAGACGACTGAGACCACAGATATAAGACTAACCAAACATATTCTACTAAGCATTTTATTAAAATTAACTTTCATAATCCTCTCAACAACTCTATAAGCTAAGTATTATTATTCTCATATTCTAGATAAAGAAATAGAAAATAATTCAAATAATTGACCTGTTCTAGATAACAGTTATCATAATACACTATGACTATTATATAAATATATATTACTCTTTGATAGGAATTGAAGCATAACAGGGGATACTTGCTTCTAATTCAACCCTTAAATAAGAAAAAATAAGACACCCTTTTTAAGTTAACAAGTTATGCAAAGAAATAGAGAAAAACTATACAATAGGAAAATACACCACCCTTATGGCAGAAAATGAAGAGGAATTAAAGAGACTCTTGATGATAGTGAAAGAGGAGAATGAAAAAGCTGCCTTAAAGCTCAACATTCAGAAAACTAAGATCATGACATCTGTTCCCATCACTTCATGGGAAATAGATGGGGAAACAATGGAAATAATGACAGATTCTATATTCTTGGGCTCCAAAATCACTGTGAATGGTGACTGTAGCCATGAAAATAAGAAAAGCAATGACAAACCTCAACAGCATATTAAAAAGCAAAGATATTGCTTTGCCTACAAAGGTCCCATATAGTAAAAGCTATGGTTTTTCCAGTATTCATTATGGATGTGAGAGCTGGACAATAAAAGAAAAGCTGAGTGCTGAAGAATTGATACCTTAGAACTGTGGTGCTGGAAAAGACTCAAGTCCCTTGTACAACAAGGAGATCAAATCAGTCAATCCTAAAGGAGATCAACTCTGAATATTCATTAGAAGGGCTGATGCAGAAACTGAAGCTCCAATACTTTGGCCACCTGATGGGAAGAGCTGACACACTGACAAAGACCCTGATGCTGGGAAAGATTGAAGGCAGGAGGAGAAGGGGATGACAGAGGATGAGATGGTTGGATGGCATCAGTAACTCAATGGGCATGAGTTAGAGCAAACTCTCTGGACCTGGAGTGCTGCAGTCCATTAGGTCTCAGAGTGGGACACGACTGGGCGATTGAACAACAGCAAAGTCAACCCTAAATTTGTTAAATTCCACAGCCTAATAAAATTAATTTTGCCAAAATTAAAAGAAACAGTTAACCTCAGTTTCCATGGGAAGAAACTCCTCAATACCACAAGATATCCAATAAT
The DNA here is from genome assembly GCA_006408675.1 of Madoqua kirkii. Classification (NCBI taxonomy): domain Eukaryota; kingdom Metazoa; phylum Chordata; class Mammalia; order Artiodactyla; family Bovidae; genus Madoqua; species Madoqua kirkii. The sequence continues at coordinate 1,675 of SJYC01133398.1, forward strand.
GACATAAATCAATTCAAACAGCTCTTGTTTCTTTTGATAGGGGAGGTAAGGGAGGATTCGATTTGTGTTTATGCTTATTTTTGTAGTTTGTTGAGCTACTACTTACGTGAAGGCTGTGGTAAAAATTGCCCACCAGGAATTCAGAGATTCCCTTTGTCTTCAAACTGCCTTAAATCTAATAAATACAACTTTTCAAATCAAGCCAGACTTTTATGCATCATGATGTCTGTTTGGAAAAATTTTTAAATTATCCAGATAACACAATTCATAAGCAAAAGTACATCTAAACCCTATTATTTTCTCTCCATTATCTGTGTAACCGTACTGAGCTTGTTTTTTAGTTTAACATGATAGCATGTGGTTAAATCTGACAATAATTGAACTATCATTGGCAAGCTTTTATGAAAAGATCTCCTTAGCTTTAAAATATGTCATGGTTTCTATCTTTATTTTCAGATTATTTTTAACTTCTGAAAGCATTTTCATTAAATCCAGAAGACCATATTCCATTGTGGCTAAACTGAGTCAGTATATCTTCTTTGTCATCTTGAAATCAGATTATGCAGTATACAGATCAAAAACAGGAGATGACTAAAATTCTTCTAGAAAGACTGATTACCCAGCAGGACTTGGAGAAAAAAATAATCACCATCCCAATTACAGCTGCATAAATATACTTCACATGCTGTCTTGTATGTTTAGCAATTCAAGACAAATGGTAAAACATGGCCAAGAAGAAATATTCTTTTTCTGTTGATAGTATTTAGCCAGGATCTGCACTTGCAGGCTATTATTAATATGCCATCTCTCCTGATGTATCTCTAAACATGTGAAGAGGGAAAAAAGACTTGTGCTATACAGTATAAATTAAATCTACTTCAGGATGAGACAAGGTGTGCTAGGATCAGAGTTAGAGTTTAAGGAGAAGCCCACAATTCACATGAATGATCAAGTGAACATGTTCTCAAAATGATGTTTTACTAACTGCATAGCCATCTCTACTATTCTTACTGAACCCACAGATTATCAATCAAAAATCCATTACTAGTTGATTGAACTATCAATATTAACTGTCAAGACAGACTGATTAATACAGAAGAACCAACTGATTATCAGTTAAGAGGTCACATATCCTGAAGTAAGCATTAGAGAAATTTCAAGAGGGAACTAGGATATTAGAAGTAAGGAAAGGCAACACATTTGATCATTTTTACATAGCCCCCATCCCCTGAAACTGATATCTCCCAGGCTTGCTCTCCAATTTGATTTTCAAGCTCTGCCAAGGCTAGTCAGTAAGATTTATTCGATTTCTTGTGCTAGAATGAACACAGATGAAGTGCTAAAAATGGAACAGGGATGATGTAAAAGCTGCACTGAACTTTCTGTGTCATCCACATTCACTGTTTTATCAATCATCAAGTGGATACTGAACATCCACATGCTACACAGCAAAATATTCAGCTAAAGTGTGATTGGTTCATTGTTTGGGTGACCCATAATACTGTTTTCTTGGGCTCCAAAATCACCGCGGATGGTGACTGCAGCCATGAAATTAAAAATCTCTTGCTCCTTGCAAGAAAAACTATGGCAAACCTAGACAGCGTATTAAAAAGCAGAGACATTGCTTTGCTGACAAAGGTCCATATAGTCAAAGCTATGGTTTTTCCAGTAGTCATGGATGGATGTGAGAGTTAGGGCATAAAGAAAGCTGAGTGCCTAAGAACTGTTGCTTTTGAACTGTGGTGCTGGAGAAGACTCTTAGGAGTCCCTTGGACTGCAAGGAGATCAAATCATTCAATCCTAAAGGAAATCAATCCTGATATTCATTGCAAGGACTGATGCTGAAGTTGAAGCTCCAATACTTTGGCCACCTGATGCGAAGAGCTGACTTATTGGAAAAGATTCTGCTACTGGGAAAGATTAAAGGCAAGAGAAGGGGATGACAGAGGGCAAGATGGTTGAGTGGCATCATTGACTCAATGGACATAAGTTTGAGCAAGCTCTGGGAGATAGTGAAGGACAGGGAAGCCTGGCAGGCTACAGTCCATGGGGTCACAAACAGTCAGACACGAATGAGTAACTGAACAGCACCATATTGTGGAATCAACAATAAATTTCCGTGATTAAATTCCCAACTGCACCTACTCTTTTAATATGATCATGCATAAGGATTAAAAGTGATTACATAAAACACTATGTGGTTTATAGTAAGCACTATGGCGGAGCCACAATAGTGTACATACTCAGAGGTAAAAATTAAATATATACATCAAAGACTTAAAACATGTAAAACAATTTTTAAAGAGGTTAGGAAAGTGCTGAATTTGATTCATCAAACTCTTCAGGCTTGATATGACTCAAAGTGCTTGAGATACATCTAGAAACCAATGAAATGACAAGTGAATGAAGCAAAAACTATTATAATGAAAATTATTTTAAACCATGAAAAAACAAATTTGACATTACACTTCTATTTGGTTAAAGTCTTCAAACTACAAGCCAACTGGGTAACAAGTGAATCTATCCCGTCATGCGGAGCTATTCAAAAATCTCATGATTTCCCCTGAAAAAACTCCAGACAAATATTTACCAAAGTCCAGAAAAGTCTGTACTTAGAATTAAAAAAATCTCAAAGTGGTAAAAGTTACTATGCCTTTTTCTACAACATACTTTCTTCCTGAATAAAACCTATAATTTAATTTCAAGGGTTCAACTTTTCATCTCTGTTGCTTAGGGAAAATGGGTAAATGTGCTGTTGAAAGTCTTGAGAGTCATTATATATTCACCCATAGCCTCATTAAGTAGCAACACATTTAATGCACCTTCATTGGTTTGTCACCCCAGAGGTTTTCTTTCTCACATACATTTTCACCCAGCCTAACTGCCATCTCAGTGCACTGCACCAAAGGCACTGCTAGTTTTCACCATGTTTTCAGCATCCAACATTGTAATTAACAACCAGGTTTACCATTCATCCTGGCTTTTGTGCCTGGCTTTCAAATCCCCACCAAGACACCAAGAGTCTCTTCCCACCCAACAAGCACACTTTTAATAATAACTGAGCAAATTAAGTTTTGTTTGTTTTTTTTTCTATTTGAGTCTTCAGTTCAGTCGCTCAGTCGTGTCCGATTCTTTGCGACCCCATGAATCGCAGCACGCCAGGCCTCCCTGTTCATCACCAACTCCCGGAGTTCACTTAGACTCACGTCTATCCAGTCAGTGATGCCATCCAGCCATCTCATCCTCGGTCATCTCCTTCTCCTCCTGCCCCTGATTTTAAAATATATAAAACCATAATCAAATTCATGAATAGTAGTTTTATAGTTAAAACAAGCTTTCAAAGCTCAGCTGATTCAAACGTTATCTAAAGGATCCCTGTCTCTTCTAGTACATAAAACCCGTCCCAACTTTATCCCTAGCTCCCTGTGCAGACCTGTCTCCACTCACTACTTACACATGTAAACTTTTCATGCAAACCCTAACACACTCACGGCTGTCACTTTATGACTGTGCACCTGGATCCCTGTCATTCTCTCTGCTGATGAATCCTCATCCCTCTGTTTTCTTACTTGGCAAACTTGTACTCATTTTAAGACCCAGCTCAAAATTCATCCCAATCTACAACTTTGGCCAAACGTCCAGCCAACTTTTAGTCAGAAAAAAAACAATAATCTCAGATAATCCCTTACAAATCTTTAAAACTCTTTTATTATAGTACTAGGAGAAGGCAATGGCACCCCACTTCAGTATTCTTGCCTGCAAAACCCTGTGGACGGAGGAGCCTGGTAGGCTGCAGTCCATGAGGTCGCTAGGAGTCGGACACGACTGAGCGACTTCACTTTCACTTTTCACTTTCATTCATTGGAGAAGTTCATCCAGTGTTCTTGCCTGGAGAACCCCAGGGACAGGGGAGCCTGGTGGGCTTCCATCTATGGGGTCGCACAGAGTCGGACACGACTGAAGCGACTCAGCAGCAGCAACAGCAGCTGGTATGCTGTACTCTGTTCTAGTTTTGTGTATTGATCTTATTAGAATCTTCACATTTAACTGATTTTAATGGACATTTGTCATTTGGGGGCTGCTTGGCATCCAAACACCTTTCCTCTTTGGGGTAGGGTTGTCAGAATTGGCAAACACAGGACACACAACTAAATCATCACATATCAAAAATTAACTGCCATATATTCCATAATTTAGTCTTATGTTAAATCTTGATATATATTAATTTAAAAAATAAAAGCATGCTACTTCCATTTTTAAGCAAGAAGTTTATGTTTCAAGATTCAAATACATCACTAAGATCCATCATTTGAAGAAGCAATTGAAATTATCAGTGTGATCAATATCAAGAAGAAATAATTTATATAACCTTCATTTCAAAAACTAGTGAGAATATCTGTTTCCCATTGATACCCAGAATACTTCAGTGAAAAACCAATCCTATAGAGGCTGTCCATTTCATCTCCAGCACACTGAAAAGAAATATGAATGCTGATAATAATGTCACCATATACATAATTTTCACTATGTAATTTTATTGAATGAAGAGAAAGAAAATGTGTCCAACTGGACATTAACTGTGGATAAAGCTATTTGTTCTGTGGTGTTCAAGGCAATCTTCTATCTAACCATGAATGCAATTCATTCTTACACAAATGATGAACTTTGCCATACCAATCTCAGAACACTTTTAGTACTCTGCAGCATAGCTTAAATATTTAATCATTTATTAATACAATTTTTAAAAATCTTTCTGTGGCATTATATTTAATAATGACCAAAACAGAGTCATTGAGTACTTTCCACTCAAAAACTCACTGTGCATTTACCAAATGTGTATCCTTGTTCAGCACATCACTGGTGGGTAACACTTGAAATTGCTTTGTGTTTAGTAAGTACATGATAATAAGCACCTTTCTAAATCACATACCCTTGTATTAAGTAACATCAACAGTGTTAAATGATTTTAAAATTATAAATTTTAAAATTTCATTCTCAACATGAATTCTCCATGCAGTTCATTTCAGTTGCATAGTCATCTCTGACTCTTTCTGATCCCATGGACTGCAGAACACCAGGCTTCCCTGTGCATCATCAATTCACAGAGCTTGCTCAAACTCACGCCCATTGAGTAGGTGATGCCATCCGACCATCTCATCCTCTGTCATCCCCTTGTCCTCCTGCCTTCAATCTACATCACTGGTGGGTAACACTTGAAATTGCTTTGTGTTTAGTAAGTACATGATAATAAGCACCTTTCTAAATCACATACCCTTGTATTAAGTAACATCAACAGTGTTAAATGATTTTAAAATTATAAATTTTAAAATTTCATTCTCAACATGAATTCTCCATGCAGTTCATTTCAGTTGCATAGTCATCTCTGACTCTTTCTGATCCCATGGACTGCAGAACACCAGGCTTCCCTGTGCATCATCAATTCACAGAGCTTGCTCAAACTCACGCCCATTGAGTAGGTGATGCCATCCGACCATCTCATCCTCTGTCATCCCCTTGTCCTCCTGCCTTCAATCTTTTCCCAGCATCAGGGTCTTTTCCAATGAGTCAGTTCTTCGCATCAGGTGGCCAAAGTATTGGAGCTTCAGCTTCAGCTGAACATTCATTGGAAGAACGGTGAATATTCAATGAATGAATATTCAGAGTTGATTTCCTTTAGGATTGACTGGTTGGAATTCCTTGCAGTCCAAGGGACTCTCAAGGGTCTTCTCTACCAACATAGTTCAAAAGCATCAATTCTTCAGTACTCAGCTTTCTTTATAGTCCACCTTTCACATCTACACATGACTACTGGGAAAACCATAGCTTTGACTAAACAGACCTTTGTTGGCAAAGTAATGTCTCTGCCCTTTAATAAGATTTCTAGGTTGGTCATAGCTTTTCTTCCAAGGAGCTAGTGTCTTTTAATTTCATGGCTGCAGTCACCATCTGCAGTGATTTTGGAGGCCAAGAAAATAGTCTGTCCCTTTTCCATTGTTACCCCATCTTTTTGCCATTAAATGATGGGACTGAATGCCATTATCTTCATTTTTTGAATGTTGAATTGTAAGTCAGGTTTTTCACTTTCTTCTTTCACTTTCATCGAGAGGTTCTTTAGTTCTTCTTCACTTTCTGCCATAAGGGTGATGTCATCTGCTTATCTGAAGTTATTGATATTTCTCCCAGCAATCCTGATTCCAGTTTGTGCTTCAACCAGCCTGGCATTTCACGTGATATACTCTGCATATAAGTTAAATAGGCAAGTGACAATATACAGCCTTGACGTACTCCTTTCCCAATTTGGAACCAGTCCATTGTTCCATGTCTGGTTCTAACTGTTGCTTCTTTGACCTGCATACAGATTTCTCAGGAGGCAGGTAAGGTAGTCTGGTATTCTCATCTATTGAAGAATTTTCCATAGTTTGTTGCAAGCCACATAGTCAAAGGCTTTGGCTTAGTCAATAAAGCAGAAGTATGTTTTCCTGGAACTTTCTTGCTTTTTGTATGATCCAAGAGATGTTGGCAATTTGACCTCTGGTTTCTCTGCATTTTCTAAATCCAGCTTATACTGGTTTATAATCTTACCCCCAATATTAGGACCCAGGCATTTTTTTTAGATAAGGAGAGCAATACAGTATCAACAACAACAACAAAAATCTCACAGTATAGGTTCATTAAAATTTAAAAAGTGGCCTACCATATGATCTAGCAATTCCACTCCTGGGTATATATCCAGAAAAGAAATTAATTCAAAAATGTACACCCAACCTAATATTCATAGCAACATGATTTACAATAGCCAAGACGTGGAAGCAACCAAGTGCTCATCAACATATGACTGGATTAAAAAGAAATTATATATACCTATACACACACACACAAGCACACACATACATACACTATGTGTTACAGAGGATTATTACTCAGCCTCAAAAAAGAATGAAATGCTGTCATTTCCAGCAATGTGAATGGACCTAGAGAATATTATGCTTGGTAAAATGTCAGACAGAGTAAGACAAATACTATCATATGATCTCATATTCCACATATAAATGTAGAATCTAGAAAATAATACAATGAATGCAAACACACAACAGAAACAGACTCATAGGAAAAAAAACTTGTGGTTACCAAAAGGGAAAAAGGAGGAGGCGCAAATTAGGGGTATGGAATTAACAAACTATTATATATAAAACTGAGAAGCAACAAGGCTTCACTGTGTAACAGAGGGTACTATGCCCATTATCCTGTAATAATCTGTAATAGGAAAACAATCTGCAAAATACTAAATTACTACATTACACATCTGGAACTAGCACAATATCATAAAGCAGCTACACTTCAATTAAAGTACTGCACAGTAAATTTACTATCTTCTTCAACTGAATAACGAGTTAATAATTTCTTATGTAAACTATTTTTAAGCTCCCCCAAACTTGGAGTTTCAGGTTTCCAGTTTCATCAGTTTCCTTTTGCTTCCTTTTCTTGCCTCCAAAATTGTGATCATTGTGCTCTGCCACCTTGGAGACCTCAGCAGTTTTCTGAATAAACATAATTTTAGTTTTATTCTTGTCCTAGAAGAATCTAGTTTGACTGATTTACCAACACTTTGAAGACAGGATCATAATAACTTGGCATCTTGTCAATATTTGCTAGAATCATAGAAATAAGTATGTTGCAGATCTTATAAAATCACATTCCCACATATCTATCTAAACGTTCATTGTATTTGGTTGACCAAAAAGTTTGTTCGGGCTTTTCTGTCTCACCTTATGGAAAAAACATGAAAGAACATTTCAGCCAAACCTATATCTGTTACCTGCAATTTCTTCTTTTGGCTGTATATGTGAAGTTATTGCATTTAATTAATTCTTTGAAAACATAGAGATATATTTCTATAACCACATGATTTTGAGAGAATATATTTACTTATGATTTTATTATGGCTTTTATGCTTTTGTAAAACATTTTAATCAATTTTCATGAATTGGAGCTCAAATGCACAGCTGTAAAAATAAAACCTGAACTCAACTTTAAGTAATAAGTAAATGATGTACAAATACTTAAGCCCAAGATGAACTGATCAATTTATGTGCACGTAGCACATTATGAGGCTGTCAAAAAAAATACTGAAATTTCTGAAAATCTAATAATTAACCTTCTATTCAAAAACAGTGAAATATATATAAACAAAATTATGCCTTTTAAAATTTATTTTTAATTGGAGGATAATTATTTTACATTATTGTGCTGGATTCTGCCATACAACAATGTGAATCAGCCATAAGTATAAATAATATATATATGTATCCCATTCCTCTTAGATTTCTCCACCACTGCCCCCACTCCATCCCATCCCTCTGAGTTGTCAGAGCACTGGGTGGAGCTCGCTGTATTATACAGAAACTTTCCACTAGCTATCTGTTTTACATGTGGTAATGTATATGTTTCAATGCTACTCTCAATTCATCCCACTCTTTTGTTACTATGTCCAAAGTCTATTCTCTATATCTGCATCTCTATTCCTGCCCTGCAAATAGTTTCATCAGTATCACTTTTCTAGATTCCATACATATATACATATGCTTCATATGTTAATATATGAAATCTGTTTTTCTCTTTCTTACTTCACTCTGTATGCTGTGCTGTGTTTAGTCACTCAGTCCTGTCTGGCTGTTTGTGACTCCATGGACTATAGCCTGCCAGACTCCTCTGTCCATGGGGATTCTGCAGGTAAAAATACTGGAGTGGGTTGTCATGCCTTCCTCCAGAGGATCTTTCCAACCCAGGGATTGAACCCACTTCTCCCACATTGCAGGCAGATGCTTTAACCTCTGCACCACCAGGGAAGCCCCCTATCCTTTTACCAGGGGATCTTTCTGACCCAGGGATCAAACTGGCATTTCTGGCATTGCAGGCAGATTCTTTACCAGCTAAGGAACCAGGGAAGCCCTCATTCTGTATCAGTTCAGATCAGTTCAGTTCAGTCGCTCAGCTGTGTCCAACTCTTTGCAAACCCATGAATCGCAGCATGCCAGGCCTCCCTGTCCATCACCATCTCCCGGAGTTCACTCAGACTTGCGTCCATCGAGCCCGTGATGCCATCTAGCCATCTCATCCTACGTTGTCCCCTTCTCCTCCTGCCCCCAGTCCCTCCCAGTATCAAAGTCTTTTCCAATGAGTCAACTCTTCATATGAGGTGGCCAAAGTACTGAAGTTTCAGCTTTAGCATCATTCCTTTCAAAGAAATCTCAGGGCTGATCTCCTTCAGAATGAACTGGTTGGATCTCCTTGCAGTCCAAGGGACTCTCAAGAGTCTTCTCCAACACCACAGTTCAAAAGCACCAATTCTTCGACACTCAGCTTTCTTCACAGTCCAACTCTCACATCCAAACATGACCACAGGAAAAACCATAACCTTGACTAGACGGACCTTAGTCAGCAAAGTAATGTCTCTACTTTTGAATATGTTATCCAGGTTGGTCATAACTTTTCTTCCAAGGAGTAAGTGTCTTTTAATTTCATGGCTGCAGTCACCATCTGCAGTGATTTTGGAGCCCTCAAAAATAAAGTCTGACACTGTTTCCACTGTTTCCCCATCTATTTCCCATGAAGTGATGGGACCGGATGCCATGATCTTCATTTTCTGAATGTTGAGCTTTAAGTCAACTTTTTCGCTTTCCTCTTTCACTTTCATCAAGAGGATTTTTAATTCCTCTTTGCTTTCTGCCATAAGGGTGGTGTCATCTGCATATCTGAGGTTATTGATATTTCTCCCAGCAATCTTGATTCCAGCTTGTGTTTCTTCCTAAATTCATCTACCTCACTAGAACTGACTCAAAAGTGTTCCTTTTTATTGCTAAGTGATATTCCATTATATCTACACACCACGTCTTCTTTATCCACTCATCTGTCAACAGACATCAAGGTTGCTTCCATGTCCTAGTTATTGTAAATAGTGCTCCTATGAACATTAGGGTACTTGTGCCTTTTCAGTTATGATTTCCTCAAGGTATATGCTTAGTAGTGGGATTTCTGGGTCATATGGTAGTTTTATTCCTAGTTTTTAAGGAATCTCTACACTGTTCTCCATACAGGCTGCATCAATTTACATTTCTACGAACAGTGCAAGAGGGTTCCCTTTTCTCCACAATCTCTCCAGCATTAATTACTTATAGATTTTTTTATTATTATGGCCATTCTGATTCATGTGAGGTGATACCTCATTGTAGTTTTGATTTGAATTTCTCTAATAATGAGTCATGTGGTTGTTGGCCATCTAAATATCTTCTTTGAAGAAATGTCTGTTTAGGTCTTCCTTCCACTTTTGATTGAGTTGCTCTTCTGATATTTAGCTGCATGAGTTGCTTATATATTTTGAAGACTAATCCTTTGTCAGTTGTTCCATTTACAATTATCTCTCCCATCCAAGAGTTATCTTTTCATCTTTCTTATAGTCTTCTGTACAAAAGTTTTTAAGTTTAATTAGGTCCTGCTTGTTTATTTTTATTTCCATTACTCTAGGAGGTGGGTAAAAAAGGATATTGCTGTGACTTATGTCAAAAAGTGTTTTCCTACATTTTCATCTAAGAGTTTTATAGTTTCTGGCCTTACATTTAGGTCTTTCATGCATTTTGAGTTTATTTTTGTGTTTAGTGTTAGGAAGTGTTTAAATTTCATTTTTATACACATAGCATCCAGTTTTCCCAGCACCACTTATTGAAGAGGCTATCTTTTCTCCATTCACTAAGAACATAAAATTCTTGTCTAATCTGTCAAAGATAAGGTCCCCATAGGTTTATGTGTTTATCTCTTGGAATTCTATTTTGTTCCATTTTTATATATTTCTGTTTTTGTGCCAGTACCATATTGTCTTGATAATTGTAGCTTTGTAATATAGTCTGAAGCCTTCTAGCTCCATTTTTCTTTCTCAAGGTTGCTTTGGCTATTTGGAGCCTTTTGTGTTTTTATACTAATTGTGATTTGTTTGTTTGTTTGTTTGTTTGAGTTCTGTGGAAAATGCCATTGGTAATTTTATACAGATTGCTTTGAATTTCTAGGTTGTTTGGGGTAGTACTGTCATTCGTCATTTTCACAGTATTGATTCTTCCAATCCAAGAATATGACATATCTCCACATTTGTTGTGTCATCTTTCCTTCACCACTGTCTTATGGTTTTCTGTATTTAGGTCTTTTGTCTCCTTAGGTAGGTTTATTCTTGGGTATTTTATTTTTTCTGTTACAATGCTGAATGGAATTATTTTCCTAATTTCTCTTTATGATCATTCTTGTTAGTGTATAGGAATGCCAAGGATTTCTGTATATTGATTCTGTATCCTGCAACCTTACTAAATTCACTGATTAGCTCTAGTAATTTTCCAGTGGCATCTTTAGGGCTTTCTATGTATAGTATCATGTCCTCTGCAAACAGTGAGAGTTTTACTTCTTTTTCTTCTCTGGATTCCTTTTGTTTCTTTTTCTTCTCGGATTGCTGTCGCTAGGACTTCCAAAACTATACTGAATAATAATGGCAAGAGTGGCACCTTTGTTATTCCTGATCTGAGAGGATAAGCTTTCAGCTTTTCACCACTGAGAATAATGTTTACTGTGGCTTACGATATATGGCCTTTATTATGTTGAGGTATGTTCCTTCTATGCCCATTTTCTAGAGAGTTTTTTTTATCATAAATGGGTATTAACTTTTGTCAAAAGCTTTCTCTGCATCAAAATTATCATATAATCCGTATCTTTCAATTTGTTTATATGGTATATCACATTGATTGATTTGTGTATATTGAAGAATACTTGCATCCCTGTGATAAACTCCAGTTGATCATGGTGTATGATTCTTTTAATGTGCTGTTGGATTCTGTTTACTAGTATTTTATTTCAGGATTTTTGGTCTTTAATTTTTTCTCTTTTCAAATAAGTTGATGGGCCAAAAAATATCACTAGGTATTCAAGAACTGCATGTTGATACACTTTGTTCCATACAGTAATACACATTACCAAAAAAAGTATTCCATAGTCAAATCTGTTTGGAAAATTCTGGGCTAAACAAAGTCTATCAGGTTTCTTTCCTGAAACTGTCCAAGAGCAAAAAATTAGTTTGTGGTATTGCCTAAGCTTATTTTAGCACAAGCTTTCTTCCCTTCTTACTGAAGTTTCCTTTGGAACACAGTTTTGGAAACAAATGCTTTATTTTGTTCCTTCAAACTCAGCTGGAGTTAACAATTAGTGGTTCTAATGAATCTAAGATTTATATCTCCATGAAACAGTTCACAACCCAGGTAGGTGTGTCAATTAACTCTTTTCTGGAGGCCTCACCTAAAAGAATGATGAAGCGCTGAACAATTGATGCTTTTGAACAATGGCGTTGGAGAAGACTCTTGAGAGTCCCTCGGACTATAAGGAGATACAACCAGTCCATCCTAAAGGAGATCAGGCCTGGGTATTCATTGGAAGGACTGATGCTGAAGCTGAAACTCCAATACTTTGGCCACCTGATGCGGAGAGCTGATTCATTTGAAAAGACTCTGATGCTGGGAAAGATTGAGGGCAGGACGAGAAGGGGATGACAGAGGATGAGATGGCTGGATGGCATCACCGACTCAGGGGACAAGGGTTTGGGTGAACTCGGGAGTTGGTGGTGGACAGGGAGGCCTTGTGTGATGTGGTTCATGGGGTCACAGAGTTGTACACAACTGAGAGACTGAATTGAACAGCTGAAAGATACTACCCATCAGTAACTCTTGAGTTACAGTTCTATGCACTTTTCACATCTTCAGAATTTTGCATACTCCAGATTTTCTTAATCTTCCAGTAAAGGTATAGCTTAATTTTCTAGGCTCTCAGGTCTTTACATAGCTCCCAAAGGAGTGAATTTTCTTTCCTTGTTCTGTTTTATTACATTCATCCACTTACCAGTTACTTCATCCTAGCACTGATATTACTTCAGCATCATAGAATTTTTTTCTTCCTGTCTCCCTTCTTGGATTATATCTTCCACTTTATCTACTCAGATTCAATGCTTTCACAGCAAATCATAGTATAAAAAGAAAAAGAAATCAATACTTTAAAGTCAAAGTGGATTTCTTCATCACAATTAATTCTGGTCCTGAGGAGACACTCTCACATAATGCAAAGGTGAGGTCATTCTGGGTTCAAATCCCAAAAATTATTAGCTGGTGAACTTTATGAAAATGTCTTACTCTTATTGAACATCCATGTTCTCATATGTGAAATAGATATAATACCTAAATATAGCTTTGTGGTATAGGATATACTGAAAAAAATATAAAGTACACATAATTGTTAATTATCTTCATCTGTTTCCTTGGGGCAATAAGTATTTGTGGAATTCAAACAACTTTAACCTCATTCACCTCCTCCACCAAAAGAGAAGTTTAAACCAAATGACGTCAAAAGCCCTTAGATTTCTAGCACTCTGTGATTGTGAGCTTAAGGAATGTTCCTTTTGCCTCCTCCGACAGCATCCAGCCACATGACATTGCACATAAGTGGGAGCTGCAGAAAGGAAAACACAGCACCTTGGAGGTCATCAGAGTAATTTCCTGGATGCTCTTCCTTGGTGTCTCATGATGAATTGTAGCCTTCTGTGGACTTCTTTTAAAATTCCCCTTATAAATAGTCACAGAAATAGTTCACTTGAACTTCTCCTTATTTCTCCTGAGTTACAAATGCTTCCCTGAAACCCAGGGATTTCCAGAGGTTGTATTAAGAATTCACACATTTGAGTAATGAATTTTGTTTACTAGTTCCTGTGAATACTGGTCAAAAATATTTGGGTCACTAGCCTTATAGATAATGAATGGATCTTCCATTTCTAACCAATGGAGTTTCAACAGTCTTCTGCAGTGGGATAAGTCCTATATCATTCTCTTTTAAGAATGAAAGTTTTATATGTCAATCACTGAAATAAAACTGACTTCATTAGAGTTGTTGATGTGTATTTTCTTTTCTTTTGAAGCTCTTCCAATGGAATGGATAAATATAAATCTAACAGTGCTTTATTGCTACACTTCTCTCTAAAATCATTGCCCAAAATGACAACTCTTTAGTGTAAAGTAACTGCAATGTTCTCTAATAACCCATATGATAGCTATTGTCTGTTCAATGCTGCTTTGAAAATTACATGGAAAATTAAGCCAATCCAACTAGCAAAGATATATTAATACAACCATTATATGTCTGACAAACTCACTCAAGCTAAAAATAATTAGCATTAAATCAATAAATTCAGGCTATGTACATAATTGTCCCAATCTTTTAGAAGTCTGCTTTGCCACTCCCTGTTCACTTTTTTTTCCCACTAACATATTATAGCTAATTGGTTTTTAATTAACTTGCAAGTAACTGATGCTTCTAAAAAAGATTGGAAACTACTCATTATTAATTATATCTAACATTTTTACACAAGTTCCATGTTTATATTGACTTGCACTGTATCATTAGGATCTTTTGATAACCATTCCTGATTTATAAATCAAAGAAGGCAGTGTTCAAGGACACTGGACCATTTGTTCAATATCTCCCAGCTAATAAAAGATAGGACTGAGATAAAAACCTTGAGTCATCTGATTCCAATGTCTGTTTTAGACACTGTCTCTCAATTAAAATGAAATGCATAGTATAAAGGTCCTTACTTCATGGACTCTAGCTCCTCAAAATTGAGTTAATTTTACAGGGTATTAATGCAATTAGGTGACCATGAGAAATCTTGAGGCCTCTTGCCCTCTAACCTCAACACTACCAAATGCACTAATTCAATATCCTTAGCTATCTTTTTGACCTCTAGTCTTTTGCGCAAAGCATGGATCTTCATATGGCCAGAGGCACAGGGTATGAGGGAAAAATCTTTGCAACAAGTACCTTTTTCATACCTTTTTCTATATGATTTTTGACATGCTTGCAGACTTCTAAGATGAGAGCAATCTCCCTACTGCAACAGTCTTTCTGATCAAAGTCTCTCCTCGTCTATGTCTTATAAAGATTGTGACAACATTGGCACTTTTAAGACTGCAATGTGTCAGGAAGAAAGAGGGAAGCTATTTGGAAAGTTAACTCTCCCACAGAATGAATCTAGGTTTCCAGGGTGTACACAGGACAACAGCTCAACCAGAGAAGAACACAGGCCTTTGCATATGCTCTTTGAATGGCCTATGACACAGTGCAATTTCAGCTATGTTTAAAGTTTGGAGTGTGGCACAGATTCAAGGTTCCTCTCTATTTTTTTTTTTAGTCACTGATATGTGACAAATGATGAGATTCTCAGCATGAAATTTGCTATTGAGGTTTCCATCTTTCATTATGATTTCTTATCAGGCCTTGCTATCCTTCAAGCCATAAATAAAAATGCAACTTTCATCTGCATTCAAACTGAGGTAGAAATACAAAAATTAAACATTTTCATTTTTTCCTGAATATCAGTCACTCTCTGTGAGCTCAAAAACAGCAAGACAGACTTTCTGCTGCCTCTTCTCCAGAATGATTTCTTGGAAAGGCCATAAGAAAATACTGACTTGTTATTAGCATATCTACAACACATATAATTTATAACTCTACCTACATATTCAGCATTGAAATGGAGTTCCCATGAGGCCTTAAAAAAAGAAAGAAAGACAAAGAGGTTTCCTAACTGTAGCAGCTACAAACCAACAGCTAAAATAAAATACACCTGCACACTCTCAACACATTAATAACTTCTTAATTTCCATCAGAATCTGGAGGATCCAATCGTTGAAAAATAAAGGTTCAGTAAGAACAAAGTTATAGAAATATCTATTTAGGTCACTAGGGCCCAGATGCTGGTGCTGAGTTGGTTCCATGGAGCTGGGGGTGAGGGTGGCCTGAACTTCCAGGAGTCACAGGCTCCTCGAGTTCATAGCTGCGGATATGGATGTACAGTGTGCACCACTGGTGCCCAAGCGCCCCTGCAAAGGAGTCCAGGCCTGGGAGCAGGGGACACTGAGGGTTGCGACTGACGTCAGCAAGCCAAGATGCTCAGGTGTGACTGACACTTGTGACTTCACCCTTTAAAGCCTCAATTTTATCATCTGTAGAATGGACATAATGGAAGCTACCTCACAGGACTGTTGAGAGGATGAAATGGGACCATGCTTGTAAATCTCTTTGCAGGAGGGAGCCCTTTAGGCAGGACCTGGCAGGCAGAGCACCCCTGCTGTCACTCAGGACCGTGGGTGGCATGAAGACCCCAGTGGAGCTGGCCATCAGCCAGATGCAGACCCTCCACATTCAGCACCGCTGCGGGGGCAGCTACCAGATCAAAGTTAGACTGTCACATGTGGAGGAGACTTTGTTTGGCAGCCCTGCAGGCACCCGGCCCATACCACCAGACTTTGGCACACCCTAGAGGAAGAAGGCCAACCGAACCAGAGGAGTGGAGACAGGGTGTCACAGGCATCAGGGGCCAAGGGGAGCTATGAGCACACCTCCTCCAGTGGCAGCACCCGAACCCTCACACCAAGGAAGAAAAAATACAGACTGCTCAGGCAGACCCCTTCTTACGCGATGAGTTTTTGGCTCCTGACCTGAGAGCACCGGCTGGGATGCCAAGTGGATGGTGAGGGGAGATGCTGCAAAGCTCCATGCCCTCTTCTGGACAACCCCAGCTATCCCTAGGGGCAGCCATTCACCCCACCCCAAGGAGACTCCAGTGCGAGCCGTTCATCCAGCTAGTCCCTCAAAGACAGAGTACAAGGTGGTGGCCAGCTCCTGGAGGCTGTCTGTGCATGGGTTAGACATCCCACGCCCTCTGAGGCAGGAGCATTCCCACTCCTCACCCATTTTAATGTCCCTGGCACAGGTTACCATCCACCAGTACACATGCACAAATGAGCCTCAAGACCCCAGGCCTGCCCCTTCAGGGGTCACCTTCCAGAGACCCCTGGTGACTCCCAGCGCTCCTTCAGTCAGTGTTTCAGTGCCAGTTATGCCCCCCACCCCCACAAGCAGAGCCACCCAGAAAGCAAAGCCTCCTTGGAAATGAGTTTCTTGGTCCTTTTTGTACATTTGCCCATGGAGTCACAACCAGGGGCAGAATCTCAGAGGATGGGGCTGGTTGGTGGGCCTTGGGGGAGACCACCAGGCATTTATGGAGCACTGCTGAGGACAGAGAGCGAGGGTGGGCAGTGCCCCCCTCTGACCATCTCTGGTTGCTCCCCACTTTTCACACTGACAAGGACTGGAGGATCATCCCTCCACATCCCCATTGCCAGTCCTGTCAGAGCCACATGGTATATCAGTGCCAACCCAGAGGGAGTCCCCCAGGAGGGTCCCCCCACTTCCTCCATCAACACTGTCTCGCCTCCAATGGTATGATCGCCAACCCGGAGGGTTCCTCCTCCCTCCCTTCAAGCCAAGCTCCTGCTCCGGATACGTTTCCAGCTGAGTCTGAAGGCCTCAGGAATTTTCCCAGGCACCATGTGTCGACCAAAGGGGAACACAAGGATCTGGATGATACGTGAGTGGACGTTTAAAGTGTGTAATAGTCATGTATTTATTTTCATGTATTAAATATATCAGTAGCTCATTGAAACAAACAAAAAAGAATATTTAATACATCATAGTTGATGCAAAGGAAAAGAAGACCAAGTAAGACATGCTTTTATATATTAATTAAAACCCAATCAATTTCCATTTAAGAAAACATTTCTTGCCTGGTTGAGATGTCACTACCACATTGTGGGTGTGTGTATATATGCATATATACATTTATTTATATAGTGTGTGCTTATGTATGTGGATGAAGTTGTTAGATTTTCTTCTTTGGAATTTAACTTTAGAAAAAGTAATCATATCCTGCTGGGTAGTTAAATGAATCAACCTGTCTAAACTTTTTTTTTTTTTTAACAAGAACTATATCTACATTCCAGCATCTTGAAACCGTAGTAAAAATACATATAAAAAATTAAATTAATCCTTGATGTACTCTAAAGGTTGCTGTTAATAACACTCATCTGCACTGAAAACTTGAAGGAAGCACATCTGTCAAAGAAAAGAGACAGACTTTGAGGAGGGGAGGCAAGGACTTCCAGCTTCAGCAGATATAAACTACAGATGGGAAATAGATTGTTAGCAAAATAAGTTATTTTCCACCCTCCTTCAGTTTTTCACAATCTGTGTGGCAAAGATTTCACTACTGACATTGTCAACATATTCTTAGCGTCTTTAGTCGTTTACTGTGACCTAGTGGGTAAAGCAGCCTTCTCCAAATAACCAAACGCCAGACTCTGCATAATGCCAGATTCTGCAAAACACCTTCTGCTTTCCCAAGTGTACAATGGAATCAGAAAAACAAAATTGGTTCAAATGCTGCATTGATTTAACAAGGTGGTGTTACAGAGAGCAAACGTTTATAAAGTTGCTTCTTATTTTCAAACTTCTGGCTCAATTTACACCAAAACAAATTCGAAACTGCTCCTCCAGGAAAACATCTCACAAGTGTTATTCCTCCCTGGAGTTCCCATGTGCACACAAACACACCCACACACATCCTTTGCCTTCTCTCTGCCCCCACCTTCCCTTTACAAACAAAGCATTCTCATCAATTTGTTATTGTTGTTTTCCTATTCAAAGCAAAGACAAGGAAAGTAAGTCCATTCCCTAGGAGAAAAAAATAGAATCAATGGACAGACATTTGAGAGCAGCCTGAAACCTCGGAGAGGCTTAGCTTATTTAAAAAAAAACAAACAAACAAACAAGGGTCTGTGTTTTGAATCCAGCCTATTTATGAATGGACCATTCTGAGTAATATGACATGTTAGAACTTTATGATAGAGCACCAGAAGTATCATGCCTGGAAGTAAGTGTCTCTAGACTCAACTGGAAAATGGCCTTTGTGAATGTGACCTTTGAAGAATGTTGTACAGACCAGAAACAATCCCTATAGAATGAGGCAAAATCAAAATCAGATACAAAGAAATAACCCAACACCAGGCCCTAAAGGGAAGGTCACTTTAGTCTCATGATCATAAGAAGCCCATTGATAAAAAGGTCACCTGACATTCTCAACTGTCGATTTGGAGGACCTGTTAGAGACCATTTGGTAGCTCCTCTTGTTTGTTAATGCTGAGGAACTTCAGAGTTAAGCTTCTTCAGGAATAAATAGGAAATACGTGGCCACGCCATCCCAGGAAGCAAGTTTCCAGTCTGAAACGTTCTGTCCTTTACTGTGCTGTACCTTATAATTGCAGGGCAGCTTGACTGGCTAGCTGTAATATGAGCTTCCTAAGCATGGTGACAGTAAAAACTGAAAAACTCAAGATAGAATTGGCATTGTGGTTTGCACAAAACAATCACACAACTAAATTATATTGAGAAGGATAATGATTCCAGGCAAAATGATTTCCTGAAGAAGTCAAGGATCCAAAGACATTTGAATGGTGGTATACTCCTGTCTGAAAATGAAATCAACAGACTATAGGCCACGAAAATGGATCTTTCTTTCAGCTACTCCAATTTACTTTCCTCACCCTTGCTTGACTAAGAAGACCTCTTAGGGCTTCAGCATGTGAGGAAAGGAGATGGAAACGCTACTCACCCAAGTGCCCTGCACACGGTAACCTTGTGAGAAGAAGGAATTTGAGAATAACTAAAACTGAAGAATACTCCACTTGCCATTAACTCAGCTGACCTGAACAGAAGCATGTTGCATGAATAGTCCATTCCCTGAGAAGCATCTGGATATACATTACTGTCACTATTAACAGAACTAGTCACATACTAGAGAGCCTTAGAAAAACAAAGACATCCCCCCTCTGCTACACTTCACCAAGCAGCCGCATGTTGTCCCACTGCAGACAGACTGTCACTTCCAGTGCACAAGCTGTCACAGGATGGAAAAGTTATCTGAGTGCCTGACAGTCAGACAGCCTGTTTGGGGGGAAGGTCACGAGGTCAAAGCCCTTGCCTAGAGGTCAAATATTTTTCTGTTAGAATAACAATCCTCACTGAACTGTCAGTGTTCTGAATAGATTTTCTTCAGTTCACGTTTTCTCAGTAAGTGGTTAGCCATTTCTGGAACTAAAAGGAGATTCAGTTTCCTAAGAAGATTGTTCTTTCTTCGACAATGTTTTCTTTTTCAGTGAAGAGTTGTAGATGATAGTCTTGATGGGAAGTAAAAAATCCTGCCTGATAACCAAGTCCCAAAATGGAATTAAGAATGCCAAAATTTGGTTGGACAGAGAAAGACAAATATCATATAATTTATATATGTAATCTAAAAATAATGATACAAATGAATTTGTTTATGAAACAGAAATAAACTCATGGATGTAGAAAACAAATTTATAGTTACCAGAGGGGAAAGGAGGTCCTGGGATAAATTAGGAATCTGGGATTAACATATATGCACATATATTTAAAATAAATAAACAACAG
>SJYC01133399.1:0-11312 GCA_006408675.1 Madoqua kirkii
TGCATATATGTTAATCCCAGATTCCTAATTTATCCCAGGACCTCCTTTCCCCTCTGGTAACTATAAATTTGTTTTCTACATCCATGAGTTTATTTCTGTTTCATAAACAAATTCATTTGTATCATTATTTTTAGATTACATATATAAATTATATGATATTTGTCTTTCTCTGTCCAACCAAATTTTGGCATTCTTAATTCCATTTTGGGACTTGGTTATCAGGCAGGATTTTTTACTTCCCATCAAGACTATCATCTACAACTCTTCACTGAAAAAGAAAACATTGTCGAAGAAAGAACAATCTTCTTAGGAAACTGAATCTCCTTTTTAGTTCCAGAAATGGCTAACCACTTACTGAGAAAACGTGAACTGAAGAAAATCTATTCAGAACACTGACAGTTCAGTGAGGATTGTTATTCTAACAGAAAAATATTTGACCTCTAGGCAAGGGCTTTGACCTCGTGACCTTCCCCCCAAACAGGCTGTCTGACTGTCAGGCACTCAGATAACTTTTCCATCCTGTGACAGCTTGTGCACTGGAAGTGACAGTCTGTCTGCAGTGGGACAACATGCGGCTGCTTGGTGAAGTGTAGCAGAGGGGGGATGTCTTTGTTTTTCTAAGGCTCTCTAGTATGTGACTAGTTCTGTTAATAGTGACAGTAATGTATATCCAGATGCTTCTCAGGGAATGGACTATTCATGCAACATGCTTCTGTTCAGGTCAGCTGAGTTAATGGCAAGTGGAGTATTCTTCAGTTTTAGTTATTCTCAAATTCCTTCTTCTCACAAGGTTACCGTGTGCAGGGCACTTGGGTGAGTAGCGTTTCCATCTCCTTTCCTCACATGCTGAAGCCCTAAGAGGTCTTCTTAGTCAAGCAAGGGTGAGGAAAGTAAATTGGAGTAGCTGAAAGAAAGATCCATTTTCGTGGCCTATAGTCTGTTGATTTCATTTTCAGACAGGAGTATACCACCATTCAAATGTCTTTGGATCCTTGACTTCTTCAGGAAATCATTTTGCCTGGAATCATTATCCTTCTCAATATAATTTAGTTGTGTGATTGTTTTGTGCAAACCACAATGCCAATTCTATCTTGAGTTTTTCAGTTTTTACTGTCACCATGCTTAGGAAGCTCATATTACAGCTAGCCAGTCAAGCTGCCCTGCAATTATAAGGTACAGCACAGTAAAGGACAGAACGTTTCAGACTGGAAACTTGCTTCCTGGGATGGCGTGGCCACGTATTTCCTATTTATTCCTGAAGAAGCTTAACTCTGAAGTTCCTCAGCATTAACAAACAAGAGGAGCTACCAAATGGTCTCTAACAGGTCCTCCAAATCGACAGTTGAGTAATGTCAGGTGACCTTTTTATCAATGGGCTTCTTATGATCATGAGACTAAAGTGACCTTCCCTTTAGGGCCTGGTGTTGGGTTATTTCTTTGTATCTGATTTTGATTTTGCCTCATTCTATAGGGATTGTTTCTGGTCTGTACAACATTCTTCAAAGGTCACATTCACAAAGGCCATTTTCCAGTTGAGTCTAGAGACACTTACTTCCAGGCATGATACTTCTGGTGCTCTATCATAAAGTTCTAACATGTCATATTACTCAGAATGGTCCATTCATAAATAGGCTGGATTCAAAACACAGACCCTTGTTTGTTTGTTTGTTTTTTTTTAAATAAGCTAAGCCTCTCCGAGGTTTCAGGCTGCTCTCAAATGTCTGTCCATTGATTCTATTTTTTTCTCCTAGGGAATGGACTTACTTTCCTTGTCTTTGCTTTGAATAGGAAAACAACAATAACAAATTGATGAGAATGCTTTGTTTGTAAAGGGAAGGTGGGGGCAGAGAGAAGGCAAAGGATGTGTGTGGGTGTGTTTGTGTGCACATGGGAACTCCAGGGAGGCTGTCTCTTATACACATCTACCAAATGAATTTATTCTTTTTTTAGATCAATACTTTAGTTTATTTTTTTCAATAGATTAAGCTAAAATTGGAGAAATAAAAGTTAAAGTTGGAAAATTTACAAAAGTATCCAATTCAAACAAACAAAAATGTTAAATTAAATAGACTTCACTTTATTTATTTCTTATCCCTGATGAAGGCACTTCC
This sequence comes from Madoqua kirkii, assembly GCA_006408675.1. NCBI lineage: Eukaryota > Metazoa > Chordata > Mammalia > Artiodactyla > Bovidae > Madoqua > Madoqua kirkii. The sequence continues at coordinate 2,112 of SJYC01133399.1, forward strand.
ACTCTCATTAACATGTATTTAAGAGGGAAAGGGAATATTTATCATGATTTTAATAATACTATTGCTTACATAAATTAGAATGGGATTGGCTTGGCAATTCAGGGTTCATAGCAAAGACCCATTCCTATTATAAAAGTCAACACTATTACAGAAAATACCATTATAAACCAGGTCAACATCACCACTCAATTTTATATATATTAATGTAATATCTCAAAAAGGATCTGAACACTTTTTTTTTCAGTCTTCACTGTGATAGGATTATAGCATTTTTGTTTGGTGTAACAATTTTTTTAATACCTAGTAGGTCTAAAACATTGTACTAAGTATTGGAGATGAGTTTAAGTGGATTATCTCTCCCAGTGTTTGATGGCTATCAAAGAATCTGCCTGCATAGGACAAGGACAGAGAAAAGGGAGGACAGGAAGAAAGCAGGTGAGCAAGCGGAAGGAAGTGCACTGAATATAGTATTTCCCAGCAGCGATAAGGTGTGTGGGCTGCTTTCACATTCTGTATAACACGTCTAGCAGTAAAGAAGGCTGGTCCAATTCGAGAGCTGCAGAACTGAGCTGGTGGAGTAGCCACGCTGCTAGGATAAGGCTTAGGGGCCTCTGTCTAACCCCTGACCTACAACCCTGTCTCCAGGACAGATTTAGCATGGTGGAGAGGGGTGATTTTTTTGTGCTTCCTTATGGGCCTTAAATGAACAAAAATGAATTAATTACAATCTTTGCATGGCCCTCCTTCCTGTATTTATCTGATTTTGTTCACAGTGTCTTTATATCCCATTCTGGGGTCACTTTGACCTTTAGAAATGATAAAATTCTTAGTTTTAAATAGAATGCCAGAGAAAAGCCAGTGTCCAACAAGGAGCAGCAGTGGTAGTGCTAACCAGAACCAGAATGCTGCTGCTGCTGCTGCTGCTAAGTCACTTCAGTCGTGTCCGACTCTGTGCGACCCCATAGACGGCAGCCCACCAGGCTCCCCCGTCCCTGGGATTCTCCAGGCAAGAACAGTGGAGTGGGTTGCCATTTCCTTCTTCAATGCACGAAAGTGAAGAGTGAAAGTGAAGATGCTCAGTCGTATCTGACTCTTAGCGACCCCATGGACCGCAGCCTACCAGGCTCCTCTGCCCATGGGATTTTCCAGGCAAGAGTCCTGGAGTGGGTTGTCATTGCCTTCTCTGAGAACTAGAATAGGGTTGCCAAATTCAGTAAATAAAAATATAGGGCACCCTGCTATATGATAAACTTTTTAAGTATAAACATGTACCAGGTAGTATTTGGTACACACTTGTGTTTTAAAGGCCTTCCTTGGTGGCTCAGATGGCAAAGAATCTGCCTGCAATGCAAGAGGCTGAAGCTCAATCCCCAAAATAGTGACTATTTACCTGAAATTCGTATGTAACTAAGTGTCCAATATTGTTTCAACAATGGCAGTTTACATCCTCAGAAAGTCTGGGTTGCCAAATTCAGTAAATAAAAATATAGGGCACCCTGCTATATGATAAACTTTTTAAGTATAAACATGTACCAGGTAGTATTTGGTACACACTTGTGTTTTAAAGGCCTTCCTTGGTGGCTCAGATGGCAAAGAATCTGCCTGCAATGCAAGAGGCTGAAGCTCAATCCCCAAAATAGTGACTATTTACCTGAAATTTGTATGTAACTAAGTGTCCAATATTGTTTCAACAATGGCAATTTACATCCTCAGAAAGTCCAAAACTCCTTGTGGCTCAGCTGGTAAAGAATCTGCCTGCAATGCAGGAGACCTGGGTTCGATCCCTGGCTTGGGAAGGTCCCCTAGAGAAGGGAAAGGCTACCCACTCCAGTATTCTGGCCTGGAATATTTCATGAACTATACAGTCCATGGGGTCGCAAAGAGTCAGACATGACCAAGGGACTTTCACTACTACTATTACCAAAATAGGAAGATATTATTCACCTCTCATTGCTTCCCACTGATTTTATGTATAAAACATGATAGAATATTTTCTATTACATTCAACCTAATTAGGTCAAATATGGCATAATTCAAGAGTATCTAAAGCACAAAAGAGAACTGGAAAATTTGACAAAGTTGAATATTTCCCATTTTTAAACACTTGTCTACATAGCTAAACATTTAATTATTACAATAGTTCAAAATCAGTGCTGAAAAAACTTTACCATTTTATTAGTCAAATCTACAGCATCTTGCTTTGAGATTCAAAATGTGCTCAAATTTGGCTTGGGAAATTCTTAGGATTCGCTAAATTTGAAATGGACACTCACACATATATGAAACAACTCCTTGGTCTATACAGCTAAGCTTATTCAGAAGTAATTTAATCCTGTCCTCCTAAAAGTCAGATCAAATCATTGGTTCTGAGACTTGTATACCCAAAATCACCTTAGGGAAATAATGGAGATTAATAAATATAGATACTCTTGCTATTATGTCAGAAAAGATAAGACTTCAACAACTAGATAGAACCCCTTGCCATTTGTAAGAAAGGAAAAGAGAGAAAACAAAAGTCTATGAAAAGAAAAATATTTCTGTATGAGGTGGAAAGTTCTGGGGAAAAAAAATTCTTATGTACAACATTGTGATACCAAGAGACTCTTATTATGGATAACATCTCATCTCTAAGTAAGGTAGCCCCATATCTTGCCTGATTTACTACCTAAAACAAAGCTAAAAAGGAACAAATGGCATAGTCCAGATCTCCACATGTCAGGATGACAAATGTTATTTCTCTATTTCAGAGGACAAATCATTGGTGCAGAGAATAACAAAATTTCAAAAGCACTCTGGCATGGTATCCTGAAAAGAAAATAAAGTAGGACAGTAAATCCTATCTTGAAGTAAGATCCTGTATCACAGCACCGACCTGAGACACAAAGTGAAGCTGGGGGACACTCAGACAGAAAGTGGAGAAAAGAATCTTTGTTTGTAGCAGCTAAATCTCAGATATGGAGTTCATGCCTTATGGGTGAAGGGTAAGTTAGAGAGGTGGAGTTTTAGTTATGAGAATTTTCTAGAACAAGGCCATTACTTCCCCAACATAAACCACTACTTTGTAGTTATGAGATTTTTTTAGCTTTGGAAAGACGTTTAACTTCCTTTTACTTCCGTTTCTTAATTTATAAATAAGGGTGATGATAATATTCCTTATTTCATAATAAAGTTGCCACAAGGGTTAAATGAATTAATATTCATAAGGTATTTAGAATTGTATCTGCACACAGAACTCACTAAAAAGTGTTTGCCATTTTTAAAAAGTCTTAGACTTTTAAAGGAATTTCAAGAAGTCAGGAGGCCAAGCTATTTACAATTAAAAAAAAATCTTAATATGAACTAAATGTGTGGTATAACATTCCACAGAGAGTTCACATATATTACCTTGTTTCATTCTTCCTGCCATATATTGTGTTTTTTTTTAATTTAGGTATCAATCATAAAGGAAATCATCCCTAAATATTCATTGGAAAGACTGATGCTGAAGCTCCAATACTTTGGCCACATCATGCAAAAAGCCAACTAATTGGAAAAGACCCTGATGCTGGGAAAGATTGAGGGAAGGAGGAGAAGGGAGCAACAGAAGATGCAATGGCTGGCTGCCATCACCGACTCAATGAGCATGAGTTTGAGCAAACTCAGGAAGGTGGTGAAGGACAGGAAACCTGGCATGCTGCAGTTCATGGGGTCATGAAGAGTCAGACACAATTAGGGACCGAACAACAATGACAAACAGTTGATTTACAATGTTTCAGGTGTGCAGTGATTCAATTATATATATCTACTTTATATTAATATATAGTAGTGGGTATATGTTAATCACAAGCTTCTAATTTATCCCTCCCCTCCATTTCCCCTTTGGTAACCATAAGTTAGTTTTCTATCTCTGTGAGTCTATTTTATAAATAAATTCATTTGTATAATTTTTTAGATTCCAAATACAAGTTATTTTATCTCATAATATCTGTCTTTCTCTGTCTGAGTTACTTTACTTAAAGTATGATCATCTCTAGGTCCATACATGTTGCTGCAAATAGCATTATTTCATTCTTTTTTATAGCTGAGTAATATTCCATTGAAGACATGTATCACATCTTCTTTATCCATTCATCTGAAGATGGACATTTGGGTTGCTTTCATGTCTTGGCTATTGTGAATAGTCTATATATTATTGGTTTCATTTTACTAAGAAGTAAAGAAGTCTTAAGATAATGTGACCAATGCATGCCCTCTATGAATAATAGCAGTAGGTTTAGTGCTTTTTTTCAACTTTTATTCATCTTTGAATTCACTTTTAATATGGTAGTTTATCCAGGTTCCATATTCTTGCTTGACCCACTTCTTTCTCCTCTTTATTTCTCCAGACATTGTAGCAAGCAGTATCAGGATAAGGAAAAGGAGACAAAACATAAATTCAAACATGCCAAGTTTTATCATCTGATTTTGGTAGTCACAAGACCATAACCAAAGTCTCTGGGCACTTTTCTAAATTACTTTAAGCAGCATAAATAGCTTCATCTTTTTGTCAGTCATCTTTTCACACCCAGCATAATTACAAGGTTTTCTCCTATGAATATCACTTTTTAAAATAATTTATGCAATTATGTATAGATCAACTGTGAGTTAAGGAAAATTTTGAAAAATGCAAGTACTTAATGTTAATTTATATATCCCCCAATGATTAGTTTAGTGTAAATAGTTTGAGGTTCTCTGTTGCATCTTAAATGATCAGATATGATAATGTCTACATGTAACTGGCTAAAAAGTCACTTCAGGACAAATAGTCTAGGCAGAGCTTAAGAAAAATGCCAGCAAAGGCCCCAACAATCCAAAGAATTTCATTATGATGAATAAGTGAGCAAAAAGTCTGGGTTACTTATTTTCATATACATGAGGCTATCATTTGTTCATTTATAAATAATAATGAATCCCAAATATGTGTCAAGCACTATACTAAGCATGACATACTCTGTGAAAATAAATAAATAAAGACATAGCTCTGCTCCACAAGAGTGTATAGTAACAGCATCAGATTTAGTCCAGGGAGGCAGGGGCATGATTCTGTACAAGTGAGGGTTGTGCTGAGCTGTGAAAGGAGATTGTGCAAAAAAATGAAAGGAATAATATTCAAAGAACCTGTGGCAGAAGGAATGGAAAGTAGCTGGAGCAGAAGCAAGTGGAAGCAGTCCTGGCCTAGGAAGTCACACTCATGACTTCTTTTTTTAATTCCAAGAGCACTGGGGGACTTAAGCAAGAGCAGGAAGTTGGTATGGGCTAGGATGACACTGTCAGCCTTTGGGAAGTCTATTCCAGCAACTGTGTAGCTAGACCATAAAGAAGAAAATTGCAGTGGAGTGAGAGGTGGTGACAACTTGGAGTAGAGGGGTGAAGTGGAGGGGAGAGGTTATCTATAAGAGGTAAAACTGATGGGAATAGATGATGAATTGGATATGGACTTATTGTATAATGTGTATCTTGCACTAGAGGAGAGCATGGCAACCCACTCCAGCATTATTGCCTAGAGAACCCCATGGACAAAGGAGCTTGGCAGGCCACAGTTCATAGAGTCACAAAGAGTCGGATACAACTGAGCAAATCAGCATGCACATCTTGCACTAAAATCGCTGCCTGGCACATAAAAGCACTTCACACCTATTTGTGGAGTAAATGTTGAATGAGTTTATAAAAGGAGAAAAATGAGGTGTCAAAGATGACTCCTAAGATTCTAGATGGCATCTTAGATAAGTGATGATGTTTATGCGGAACTAGAATCCCAGAGAAGACCAGGCTCTGGGTAAGAGTGTATCAGTTTGTTTTTAATCTCACTGTTTCTGAGATGGCTGTAACTTATCCACAAGAAATGCCAAGAAATGCAAGCAGAGAGGTACTCTGAAGCCGAGAGAGGAGGTCTTCCCTACAGATATAAATGTGTGAGTCATTTACTTGGAGGAAGAGATTGAAGCTATAAGTATAAGTGCTATTGCTAAGGGAGAGACCGGCGAGTAAGATGCTGAGCAGATGCAGGGCCAAGCTTAAAGAAGCTCCACAACCATAGAGAAACATCATGGAGAAGGAGCTGGAAGAGAACTCAGACAAACACAAGAGCAGTTGCAAATAGTATCACGGAAAGCAAGCTAAGAGATCGTTTCAAGAAGGCAAGGACCGACAATATCAAATGCAATTCAAAAGTTACATATGATGAAAACCGAAAAACATCCTTAGCAATGAAAATACTCTTAGTGACTTTTGAAAGAGCTATTTCAGAGAAGTGATGGGACCATAGTCACATTAAATTGGATAACTGAGTGTTAAGAGAGGAAAAGGAGACATTATATATAGTCTGGTGGAAAAGAAAAATAGTATGGTGGCTACATGGGAATTAGGGAGGGGTCAAGTGATTGGATATAGACCAAAGAGGAGCATTTAGCTAACTGAAGAGGCTGCCTATATAACAGAGGTAAGAGATAATCAAATGAGAAGGTTTCCTGACGAAAGTCAATTCTGAGTAATGAGTGTTAGAAACACTCTCAGCGAGAGTTTTTAGCATATTTGGGATATCAAAATATAGGAGTGGACAGAATGATCAAAAAGGCAATAGAAAATAGCTCAAAACAACCTATCCTGGGGAAAACTTGTATCATATATTTCATAAGATCTAAGTAGAAACATTGTTTGAAGTTATCTGAAATTGTTCTATTAAGGGAGGGAAACAGTTTAAATTTATTGTCCACTTCCATATGCTCTTCATATGCTGCTACTGCTGCTGCTGCCTAGTCGCTTCAGTCGTGTCCGACTCTGTGCAACCCTATAGATGGCAGCCCACCAGGCTCCCCCGTCCCTGGGATTCTCCAGACAAGAACACTGGAGTGGGTTGCCATTTCCTTCTCCAATATGGGGGAAGAGTAAAAATGAATGAGAATAACTATTAAAGACTGAATCCACGCATATATGCAACACTCCAAATATAGAGGGATTGAGTGATCTGGAGTTGGAGGATACTGAGCCTTTGGATAAATTTATTTAATCTAGGTACTCTTTACACCACACCAGTCATCCTGCCTCTCATTGGAATACATATCGATATTTGAAAAAACGATCTGTAATTTCTAAACCAAGGGCTGTACATGACTGCTTTGGAGGGAAACAGTGAGACAGACACCAGAAGAGATATTCTAGTCAAAGGAGGATAAACAGACACCATCACTTCTCACCTTTTTCCCTTGATAGGCCAGATGAATGGACTGATGGATGACAAATGCATCAGTGGAGAACAGATGGCTTCATGTTAAGAGTTTCTGTGCTTGTACTACAACTTGACATCGCTATAATGGTAAGATGGATTGCACAGAAAGTAATTCAGCCTTTCAAGGGGCTTAACCCCCTGCAGGCAACACACTCACTTCCAGGTAGGGACTAAGTGTACCAGAGCCTTTCCCATCAGGGCAGTCATTGATGTGTCATCCACATGAGTGTATGATCTGAATTATTTGGTTGCTCCTCCTATGCCCATATGTTGATGGTAAAATTAAGGTTTAATTTTAGGGATAAGAAAAAATGTTCTCATATGTTACAGGCTGGTTTAACAAATGTTCCTGTATTGGGAGACTGAGTGTGGGGACTCTGCAGACTATTACTCTGGACACAAGTACACGAAGGAGTACTTGCCTTTACATTTGTCCTCTATCTATCTATCTTCATCATCAGAGTATCCTGAAGAGGAGTGGCTTTGCCAGGGCAGGATTTGGGCATTGCGGAATACCTTGGGCTAATACCAATGAGTTACAGTTTATCACATTAAAAACCAAGCATTTGCAAAGATTTTAAACTAGAGTTTTAAATATTCTGATGATAAAAGGGAAGTGAAATATGTTAAAGCCCCAGAAATTGAGTGTCAGCAGAATAAGGGGACAGACTTGGAGCTATTGTCTCCTTCAATGAATCAGTTCAAAGGAAAGAAGCTGTAAACTAAAAGTTCCTTGATCATGAAAAATGTAACTGCTATATAATATACCTCCAAACTTACTGCTCTGTCTCTTGCCCTTTGAACTAATTGCAAGAAAATCAAGGGCAGCAGGACCTGGGTTGATTCTGAACTCATTCTGTGGTAATTTAAAGTAATTGGGAATGTTTTTACGATGATTGCTATAAAGAAGAATATATAGCTTTGCTATTCCTTGTGACAGTTCTTTGAATTACACCTCCAGAATAAGAAGTATGAGACATGGCTGATAATTTATAGCAATATACCCATTCCACCACCATGGGCTGGCATTACAAATGAGCAAGAGGGAAAAAAAAAAAAAAGACTCTGAGCAAAATGTGCAGTGCCCATGAGTGCTCTTACCCAGTCCAGGCTCATTCCTACCCAAGTGCACGTCCACACAATTCTACAGCAGTCCTTCAAAGCAAGTCTACATCTTGGAGCCAAATAGCAACTTATTTGGAATCCTGAGTGCTAAGTGAAATGCTTTAAAGCATGCAAGAAATCTTAATTAGTAAAGTATTGGGGGTGAGGGGGAAGTGTTCTATTAATAATTAGGCAAAATCGAAGTATGATGACAAATGCTCTGAGCTCCTGTCTCTGAGATGCTTGCTGGGGGTAGAGCTTGTGAGTTGCTGCCTTCTTAGCTCAAATTGCATTTGATCTCAGGAAGGGCTCTTCAGAGGAAAGGCATATAAAGATGTTTTCAGTATCTCCCCTGCCCTTCAGTGTCCCTGCTGTGTGGGCCCTGCCATAATTAGATGGCTTTTAGTGGGATGCTTTGAGTGTTCAATTAGGTCTCCTTTCTTCCTTGCAGTCCTGTTTTAATATGAATGAACACAAAACCAATTATCTTTCAGAAGTAGGTTTTTGAATTGCACTGACAGTCTTCCTACATGTTTGACAATCATCACCATGAGACGCTGCTCTTAATTCAGATGTAGCGGAGGGACAAAAACTAATGGCCTAAATTTCTTTTTGAATTCAATGAAAATCACAATGGTTCTCCCTCTCTAAACAGAGCGGCAGACCAAAGCCCTGCTATTCCAAGGATGCTCCAGAGGCCAGCAGCAGCATTACCTGTTCAGTTCAGTTCAGTCGTTCAGTCATGTCCGACTCTTTGCGATCCAATGGACTTCAGCACTCCAGGCTTCCCTGAAACAGGTGCTTAGTGACAAATAGATTCAAGGGATTAGATCTGATAGACAGAATGTCTGAAG
>SJYC01133401.1:0-10538 GCA_006408675.1 Madoqua kirkii
TGGTCTTTTAAACATTCCATCAGACAACCTAACCCATATTGACCAAGATGGACTTAACATACCCCTCAGTTCAGTCCGGCTCAATTCAGTCACTTAATCATGTCCGACTTTGCGACCCCATGAATCCCAGGACGCCAGGCCTCCCTGTCCATCACCAAGTCCTGGAGTTCACTCAGACTCATGTCCATTAAGTCGGTGATGCCATCTAGCCATCTCATCCTCTGTCATCCCCTTCTCCTCCTGCCCCCAATCCCTCCCAGCATCAGAGTCTTTTCCAGTGAGTCAACTCTTCGCATCAGGTGGCCAAAGTACTAGAGTTTCAGCTTCAACGTCAGTCCTTCCAATGAACACCCAGGACTGAAGTCCTTTAGGATGGACTGGTTGGATCTCCTTACAGTCCAAGGGACTCTCAAGAGTCTTCTCCAACACCACAGTTCAAAAGCATCAGTTCTTTGGTGCTCAGCTTTCTTCACAGTCCAACTCTCACATCCATACATGACCACTGGAAAAACCATAGCCTTGACTAAATGGACCTTTGTTATAAAGTAATATCTCTGCTTTTCAATATGCTATTTAGGTTGGTCATAACTTTCCTTCCAAGGAGTAAGTGTCTTTTAATTTCATGGCTGCAATCACCATCTGCAGTGATTCTGGAGCCCAAAAAATAAAGTCTGACACTCCTCTCGGCTGCCGCCCCTGACCTCGCATGTGGGGTAACTTCTCTAGGCCACCACCCCTGATCTCGGACATGGGAACATACCCCTCAGGTTAACTAAAAGGATAGGTTAAAAAAAGGGCTTCTGTAGTGGCTCAGAGGATAAAGAATCTGCCTGCAATTCAGGAGACCCAGGTTTGATCTCTAAGTTGGGAAGATCCCATGGAGAAGGGAATGGCTACCCACTCCAGTATTCTTTTCTGGGAAATCCATGGACTGAGGAGTCTGGCAGGCTATAGTCCATGGGATTGCAAAGAGTCAGACATAATTGAGCAACTAACTCATTTTTACTAAACTGTATATAGGCTTCCTCCTGATTTTAGGTCCCTGAACTCTCTTTACTTGGAGCATTTATTTTAGAAAACTTTCTATCATAAATTATTTCTCTGTCCTTTTGAATAAATCTTTCTAAAAGCTTCTTGCCCTATTACAACCAAGAATATCTTTCTCAAGGGCCTGAAAGCCATCCCTTTGAAACATAATCATCAAGGAGACAGTATGCCTATCTCCCAGTCTTTGTGAAAGTACAGGAACTTAACTTCAATAAACACCAATCAGCAAATACATGTGGCCTAAACACATTGACCCGCCTTGGCACTGATGTCTCCCAGGAATTACCACTGGCTCATCTCAGCACTTAAAATATTCCTGCCTTTCTTTCCAGGAGACCTGAGTTCAATCTGTCTACCCTATTGTGTGCATGCATGCTTAGTCACTTCAGTTGTGTCTGACTCTCTGTGACCCATGGACCATGGCCTGCCAGACTCCTCTCTCCATGGAACTCTCCAGGCAACAATACTGGAGTGGTTGACATTTCCTTCTCTATCTTTTGCAATGGTCTTAAATAAAGTCTCTCTGGCCTGTCTAGTGACATCCAGCACATTTTTTCTTTGTATCTCAGGATTTCCTCCATTTTACATCCTGCTTTAGTCACTACACAAAATAATCAAAACATTCACAATAAAACGCTTTGCTAGTGTACTCAAAGCCTGACATTTTCTTGACTAGCTTGTTTGGATGAGATGAGCAGCTTCACTCCTTCACCCACCGAAGGGGCCCAGCATTCCCAGAATGAGGGTGCCAATAGCACTTTCCCATTGCACTTTGTTTGGATCTTTTCCAGTTCATTTTATGCACTAAATTTCCTTTTTCTGGCTTCCTTCATGCCTTTTTCTCTTTACCCCGAAGCTTCCTCTCTCTCTCACAGCCAGGTTTTTCTTCCAAGTCAGACCACCTGAAGGCCTTTTCCTTGTTTATGGGAGGATAATCAGCTACATCCTCTCACACTGAGTGGGCAGGCTACTTCAAACAGGAAATGTCTTTGAAATGGCTGGCAGAGGCAGCCCAATTTAATTGTTAGGAAAGCACGCCAGGGGCCAAACATTCTGGTCTATTTCATTCTGAAATATTTCTCTTGAGTGGACACAAGGCTGTAGGTAAAATTCTCAACTGAAAATCTTTTTTTCTTTTTGTTTTGGTTTTATAGTACTAACATTTAAACAGCAAATGGTAAAAATTAGAAATTAGTCTTTCAATTAAAATTTTGTTCTGGTAACACTAGTAAGTCTTATCATTTAGTAAGAATGTTTCAAAAAGATAATATAATTAGCCTTTTAATTTTCTTGCTTACCCAGCTCACATCTTCCCCCACCTGACCGATTATCTGAGTGTTCTGTTTCTATCTGCATGTGTGCAGACTCAGGCACTCAGCAGTGTCCACCTCTTTGAAACCCCATGGATTGTAACCCACCAAGCTCCTCTGTCCATGGGATCCTCCAGGCAAGAAAACTGGAGTGGGTTGTCACTTTCTCCTCCAGGGGATCTTTCTGACCTAGGGATCAACCTGGGTCTCCTGCATTGACAGGTAGATTCTTTACCCCTGAGCCACCAGGAAAGCCCCTGCTTTGTCTAGACTCCTCTTATTCCAGGCTCAGAGTTTTTGAATTTCCTTGAAAGAATCATCAGAAGAAAAAGAATATAGGGCAGATCCTCTTCCTCAGATCTTAAGAGCCTCATGCTGAGTTGTGGGTAGAATCTGTGGGTAGTCTCTCCTTGGAGGAGATCTGCAGCAGACAGCTCAGCATCCAGTGCCTCTCATCTCATTGTCCCAATGCTGGGAGAGCTCAGCCCCACTACTAACACTAATGAGGGAGCCATTATTGAGCCTTATGAATGGCAATGATACAATCAAGTTGTTGGTAACAGATTTGGCTATATTGTGGAGACTGCCAAGAGGGAGCCAGGGAGAAAGATTAATTACTGGAGTGAGTTCTATCCAGATATGGGATAAAGACTGTCATATAAGGACACTCAGGTTTCATGTTGGTACATCAGGGTAAAAAGTAATAGTTGACATTCATTGATATTTTCTACTTGTCTAACACCATTCTCAGCCCTCTACATGTAGCCTTATTAACAAATTTTGAGGTATGTACAACTGATATTCATATCATACACATTAAGAAATGGGAACATAGAGATAAATAGCTTGTTATAAATCATACAGCCAGTAAGTGCTGGAGCCAGGATTTGGTCTGCCCATACTGTTTCAGAGTCAATGCTTCTAATTTCTATGACATTCACTGAGGGCAGTGTTTAAAACATAAGATGTTTACCTGAGTTCAGAGTAAGCTGAGCTTCAGTTGCTTTAGAGATAGCTTAGGAAAAAAGTTGCAAAAATCATTAACATAAAGAGTACTCAAACTCAGGGGTAACGATCAGATAAAAAGTAGAGATTTGAGTTATTAGCATGTAGACAGTAATTGAAAAAAAAGGGTAAATAATACAATTGATTGCCCAAGGAGAGGGCAGAAATAGAGGAGCAAAACTCCAATACTGAGTCCTGAGGAACATCAATATTTAAGGGAAAGTGAGATGAAGAGGGACAGAGGAGCCTGGTGGGCTGCCATCTATGGGATCACACAGAGTCGGACATGACTGAAGCGACTTAGCAGCAGCAGCAGACAAGGAAGAGTTTAAAAAGGAGGTAAAAGAAGTTTTCCAAGAAGTAGGAAGAAAATCAGGATAGTGTGATGTCAGGAAAACAAGAGAAAATAGTGGTCAATGATGGCAAATACTGTTGGAAGAAAGGCAGGAATTATAAAGTGTCTAGTGTTTTGACATGAGAGAACTAAACTTGCGTAACAGTTGGTAAAGATGAAGCCAACACAGAAGGACAGATGAAGGTAAAGGAGAGAGGAGATGAGCAATGGACGGGGCCCATTACAATCTATTGTAAATGCTGTGTAAAGTCTGGTAAGCATTTTCCTAGACTTGCCAGAATATTGTGAATATTATTTTTTTTATATAACACAAAGTGGACAAGTGGTGGTTTCTCAAAGACTGGTTGCAGTGAAGAATCTGAAATCATATTAGTGCCCTTTTCATATCCTGTTACATTAAAATCCATTGATTTATCTTGCATCTAGTTCTATTAGATTATGTAAGAACAGGAATAAATTTAACTAAGTGGTTATACTTGGATCAACGCTGTACAATTCAATTGTGAAATAGGAGACACTGGCAAAGAGACACAAACAAGATATCCATCAATCATAGAGGACAAACAAGAGATTTAGAACAAAGTAAATGGTTTGCAATGAGGGTGACAGGTAGAGGGAGAGACAGAACCTCATTTTAAGAAGTGGGGGACTTCCCTGGTTGTCCAGTCATTGAGAATATACCTTCCAATGCAGGGGACACATGTTCGATCTCTGATTGGGAACTAAGATCTCACATGCCAGAGGGCAGTTAAACCCACATGCTGCAACTAGAGAAACCCATGGGCCACAACTAAAGAGCCCACACATGCAACTGCTGAGGCTGTGCACCACAATGAAGACCCGGTGCAGGCAAAGCTTAAAAAAAAACCCACGCTGGGAAATAAGCTTAGGGCAGTGTATTGGTTGAACTGTGTGCCTCCAAAAGATATGTTAAAGTCCTAAACCTGGTATCTGGTTTGAATGTGGATGTGACATTATCTGGAAACAGACTCTTTGCAGGGAGAATCAAGTTAAGATGAGTACAATGGACCCCTAATCCACTGTAACCAGTGTCCATACGAAAAAGGAGGAGATGCCACACAAACAGCAAGACACACAGGGAGAATACCAAGTGACAACGGTCAGAAACAGAAAGACACACAGGGAGAACACCACATGACCACAGTCAGAAAGGAGAGTGGTGAGGCTGCAATCCAAGGGGTGCCAAGGCTGACCGGCTACAGGCAGAAGCCAGGACGGGCAAGGAAGCATTCTGCCCCAAGTCTCAGAGGATCATGGACCTGTGAGGTCCTCAATTTCTGATTTCCAGCCTCCAGAACTGGGAGTGTTAAGCCCCCAGAGTGTGCGCCTTTGTTACGGCGACTCTGGGGAGCTAATACAGATAGAGAAGTACAATGTGGCCTGTTTCTAATTAATTATTCCTCCTTTCCATGAGAGGAATCCTACATCAACATCATCATGCATTGTCATGTGACTTTAAGTACCTTTTATGGGAATAAATATACCTCCTGGCACCAATGGAGTTGAGCCTGACCTCTGCTTTGGCCAGCAGAAGTAAAACTTGCCACACTGGAGCGGAAGATTTAAGAACCACCAGGTATTTCTGTTGGCCCTATTGCTCCTTGTCTTGTGCCAATAGTATGGTAGAGCCCAGGAATGGACTGTGCCTTTAGCCTGGGGCTCTTTCTTTTCCCTCTGTGTCAGAAATACAGGCAATCAAATGGCATATCAACATGGTTGAAACCTATAGAGAATTGGAGTCATTTGTCACTGCAATGGAATTTTAAAGTATCTAGAGCCTCAAAAATATCAGATAATTTAATTCATCTTCATCAGACCTAGTGTTTTTAACATCAGGTTGTCATAAAAATCATTAAATGATTCCATGAGAGCTAAATATTGGCATATAATGTCTTTTTGTGGTGTTCTAACACTGTACTGCTTACTGCAGGTAAATTACCTCAGTTTCTTCCACTGTAAAACATTTCTGCAATACCAATCTAGCTTAGTTTTATTAAACTTATCAGTTGCCAACAGATAGATGTTATATTCTGATTCTATTCTTTACACAGATGGAGTCCTGACATTGTTATCTCCTTCAGCAGTGAGTGGGGCATGTTTCACACAGAGGTCAAATCTAAAAGTATGAAACCAGAGGACAGCTATGTTGTTTCATAGCCATACTACTGCAGCCAAATTTCCTCACTTCTCAGAACTTAGTTTCTCAAGTTTTTAACAGGGAACTTACTACTATTTAATATTTGAGGAGAGGCACTCAGCATTTTTAATGTATATTTCAAGTTTAATCCTAATAAGCTAAGACAGTAAGTAGTTTAGAAATTGCCAGAGAATGAATATTGTATCCTCCCAATATACGTAAATTGAAACCTCTTCCACAATGTGATGTTATTTGGAGGCAGGGTCTTCAGGAGGTGATTAGGACAAATCCCTAGTGAATGGGATTATTGTTTTGTCCCTGAGTCACATCTAACTCTTTGGTGATGCCATGGACTGTAGGCCGCCAGGCTCCTCTGTCCATGGGATTGCCCAAACAAGAATACTGGAGTGAGTTGCTATTTCCTTCTCTAGGGCATCTTCCTGACCCAGGGATCAAACCTGCATTGGCAGGCAGAGTCTTTACCACTGAGCCACCAGGGAAGCCATGAGTGGGACTCAGTTCTGTTCAGTCGCTCAGTCGTGTTCGACTCTTTGTGACCCCATGAATCGCAGCACGCCAGGCCTCCCTGTCCATCACCAACTCCCGGAGTTCACTCAAACTCATGTCCATTGAGTCGGTGACGCCATCCAGCCATCTCATCTTCTATTGTCCCCTTCTCCTCCTGCCCCCAAACCCTCCCAGCATCAGAGTCTTTTCCAATCAGTCAACTCTTCACATGAGGTGGCCAAAGAATTGGAGTTTCAGCTTTAGCATCAGTCCTTCCAAACAAAACCTAGGACTGATCTCCTTCAGAATGGACTGGTTGGATCTCCTTGCAGTCCAAGGGACTCTCAAGTGTCTTCTCCAACACCACAGTTCAAAATCATCAATTCTTCAGTGTTCAGCTTTCTTCACAGTCCAACCCTCACATCCATACCTGACCACTGGAAAAACCATAGCCTTGACTAGATGGACATTTGTTATAAAGTAATGTCTCTGCTTTTCAATATGCTATCTAGGTTGGTCATAACTTTCCTTCTAAGGAGTAGCCATCTTTTAATTTAGTGCCTTACAAAAGAGACCCTTCCTCCCTCAGTGAGCTCCCTTTGCTTACCCTTTCTGCCATGTAAGATTACAGCAAAAAGATAGCCATCTATGAGCCAGGAAGCAATCTCTCATTGGATACCAAATCTACTGGCATCTTGATCTTGGACTTCCAGCCTACAGAACTGTGTGAAATGAACTTTGTTATTAAAGCCACTCAGTCTTTGGTATTTCTGTCTTGGAAGACGAAATGGACTGAGATATAAATAAACCTCAACTATTCATGAGAAGAAGGATCATAGGATGCTATATATGACTTCAATATTCAACAAATATTTATTGATAATATACTATGTAACAAGCATTCTTTTAAGTGCTGGAGACATAGCTATTAACAAAGCAAACATTACTTATGAAGCTCATATTACTAAATGATTCTATTTATTTTAATGTCTATTTTGTCCTGAGGTCTTGAATACAGATTTCAGTTGTTAATTGGTACTGCTAGTTTTTAAAAAGTACATATACACTATCTCTTCTAATGTAATTCTAAGGCTCCCATATTGCCTGATTTTTCAACAGTATAATAACCATAACTGGTATCAATACCCATTTAGAATTACATTAGCAGCAATGATTTCACAGTCCCTGGATGGATATAATCAACAAAGGAAAAATATTTACTAAACATTAGTTAGTCTGGAGACATAGAGGATACTTTATTATTCATATAATGACAGACTTTACTTACAGGCAATTTGAAAGAAATGTCACTTTCTTTATTCAAATGGTACAATAGTGCTATTAAAACAAGACATTTGTCTTCAAATGTGCCTTCTTTATCACTACTAATGCACAGGGTCATTAGTTCCAACACTGTGGATAGATTTTCACTAACCCATTCAATTTAATTAGTACACCAGATAATATATAAGAGTACGCTTTGTACTGCAGCTAATAGTAGATATTGTTCTTAAAAAGAGAGTAATTGCTTACACTTTGATGGCTACACAGGAGAAAAAGAAATACATATATACACACATTATATAAATATATAATACATATTTTAATATACATGCATTTAAAGCCATTGAAAAATGTCAAAACATAGCTCTCTTATAAGAAGCAAAGGCCATGATCATCCTCTAGAAATTAAGGACAGTCACAGATTAGGATAAATCATTGCCATACAGAAAGAGCAAACATGTCCAAAGAAGTCTTACCCTTTTTCTTCCTCAATCACAATAAATAGAGCCTGGCATTAGCTTGCCTGAAGATCATTTCATACTTCTTAATGAAGTGTTCAACTCCAAATATTTAAGCAATATGCTATGACATTTCCTTGTAATGTAGGCTGATATTCTCTCAATTTACTTTCAAATATGAAATTGAATCAATATTGAAATCATATTCCTAGCAGAAACGGAAGGTATGTTTCTTGCTGTGGCAGTGTTCATTTTACACATTAAAGGATTTAAGCTAACTCGTCTGCTAAATTCACTAACTCCTTAAATCTATTCTCAATCAGCATCTATAGGCAACTATAGGAATCACCAGGATATATTGGGAATAGAGAATCCTCACATTCAATGAACCTCAACTAAGTACCAACTGTATGCCAGGATACCAGGTCTTGGCATTAAGACTCCACCCAGGCCTCAAGCTGCTGATGACTTTAGCAGAAAAAAAAAAACAGACAAGGGAGCTTGTGAAGAACTAGGAAATAGTTTGGCTGTCAAAGAATTAGGCTTTGAAATCAACAGAGGGCCACATATTTGAACAATTTCCTGTAGTACCACATGAATACTGAAGCAACAGGTAAGTGATCAGATCAGAAATATGTAAAATACTCTTAAAATGGTCCAAAGGCTCCTAGGCTTTAAAAATATGATTGATTTAAGATACAGTGAAATAATCAAAATCTTAAATGAACATCTGGAATTAGACTGTTAACATTAAATTAATGGTTCTAACAAATCAATGTCTGAACATTTCAGGAAGAAACTGATTCTGAGTGTACCATCTACCATCCAAGAACAGGTTCATAGAGGGCCTCATTGAATTTGGATTAGGTATGAACATATGTGAGCTTCCCTGGTGGCTCAACTAGTAAAGAATCTGCCTGCTATGTAGGAGACCTGGGTATGATTCCTGGGCTGGAAAGATCCCCTGGAGAAGAGAATGGCTACCCATTCCAGTATTCTGGCCTGGAGAATTTCATGGACTATATAGTCCATGGGGTTGCAAAGAGTTGGACAAAACTGAGTGACTTACATTTCACTTCCATTCATTAACATATGTAAAGCTACAACATCTACGATGGAAGAAGGACAAAGGATGCTTGTGCCCCCAGAATAAGAGAGAAAGACAGAGAAAATTCAGAGGCAAATGCTTTCTGTCTTGTACTTTGAGGAACCATGAGATCTCAGAATCTGGGGCTCTATCTCTCAGTCAAAAATGTAACGTGGTTGTTTATTTTGGAAAAGAACTCATAGAAATAGATGATTACTGACAAGGACTGATCTTTATTTTCAACAAAAGGTATAGTCGAGAACTTTCACATTCAATAAATCTCTACTAAGTAGTAACCTATTGAATCAGAAGTAGAACCAATTTCCATTTGGCTGGTTTTGGTAAGAGTCACATGTGGAAATCCAAAACTGTTTAGACAAATTTATACCTTACAAACCTGGCCAATTGTCTAGCTAACTTGCCTCTGGTTTAGCTCTGCCTGCAGGGAGAAGAAGCAAATTGGCCAGGCAGTCACAATAACCTGATCTGCATGATAACCAGATTTGTCATTTCCAATAAATATGTCAATATTCCAGCTTTTAGATTAGTCTTGTGAGTTTCTCAGCATGAGGCTGCAGCATTCCCACATCCTGCTATTCTGAGACTCTCATGAAACAAAGGCCTTGGTCCTGTAGAGCCAACTCTAGCCTAGGATAAAATTATCAATCAGATGAGTCCCGGTAACAGCCTGCTTTGAACAGCACGACTCCTCAAATTTGACCATATGAATTGGACCAGGGTTTGGTGTCCAAACTCTAGCAGGCTGTAAATAGTCTTGTGTCATCAAGTGGGTGAAAAAATACAGGGTCTATTAGGTCTTTATTGTTGTTGTTTAAGGAAATTTAGACCTAACTTGAAGGAGCCAGTGGATATATGGATGGATAACAGTGGAGGAATACAGAGATTCCAGAGGCAACAGAGATAACAAGCAGCAGAATTCATAATTTGAATCCATAAGGTAAAGAGGAGAGCAGAGAGATCATTGGTAGCGACTGGCAGAGACAGCGTTGCTAAGGTGCCCTGACCCTGGAGAGGATGCCTGTGGCTGTGGTGTCCTGCACAGTTCTTGGGTCTCCTCAGGGCCTGTCTGTAGCAGTGGAAACAGTTCCTTGCCTCATTTACTTCTGTATCTCCCAGAAACACCCACTAACAAGATTGCTAATAATATTTTATTCCTTGTAACACGGAAGAGTCTAACATAATTTTTTAAGAAATATTAAAATATAGACCTCCTCACTCAAACAGCTTTTTGATTTCCACAAGGCTATTTTTAAAAGATGGTAAAATGGTTTCCTATGTTCCTGAGTTAATGTATTATTAAAAGAAA
>SJYC01133404.1:0-12085 GCA_006408675.1 Madoqua kirkii
TGGTCTAGTATTCCCATCTCTTGAAGAATTTTCCACAGTTTATTGTGATCCACACAGTCAAAAGCTTTGGCATAGTCAATAAAGCAGAAATAGATGTTTTTTCTGGAACTCTCTTGCTTTTACCATGATCCAGCAGATGTTGGCAACTTGACCTCTGGTTCCTCTGCCTTTTCTAAAACCAGCTTGAACATCAGAGAGTTCACGGTTTACGTATTGCTGAAGCCTGGCTTGGAGAATTTTGAGCATTACTTTACTAGCCTGTGAGATGAGTATAATTGTGTGGTAGTTTGAGCATTCTTTGGCATTGCCTTTCTTTGGAATTGGAATGAAAACTGACCTTTTCCAGTCCTGTGGCCACTGCTGAGTTTTCCAAATTTGCTGGCATATTGAGTACAGCACTTTCACAGCATCATCTTTCAGGATTTGAAACAGCTCCACTGGAATTCCATCAGCTCCACTAGCTTCGTTCGTAGTGATGCTTTCTAAAGCCCACTTGACTTCACATTCCAAGATATCTGGCTCTAGATTAGTAATCACATCATCATGATTATCTGGGTCATGAAGATCTTTTTTGTACAATTCTTCCATGTATTCTTGCCACCTCTTCTTAATATCTTCTGCTTCTGTTTGGTGCATACCATTTCTGTCCTTTATCGAGGCCATCTTTGCATGAAATGTTCCCTTGATATCTCTAATTTTCTTGAAGAGATCTCTAGTCTTTTCCATTCTGTTGTTTTCCTCTATTTCTTTGCACTGATCGCTGAAGAAGGCTTTCTTATCTCTCCTTGCTATTCTTTGGAACTCTGCATTCATATGCTTATATCTTTCCTTTTCTCCTTTGCTTTTTGCCTCTCTTCTTTTCACAGCTATTTGTAAGGCCTCCCTAGATAGCTAATAGGTACTAACTTTAGAGACTATACTACATAGTAGCATAGACTGTCTATGAAAGTTTTTTTTTTTTTTCAAATTGGTGAAGCTCCATGGCAATGCAGATTATGTATGATGAAACAGGAAACTGATAGAAAGAGGAAATGTGGACTAGAGTTCAACTGGAAAAACTTCCCAGTGAATATGAGTGTTGAGTTGGGCTTAGCCTAAAGGCAGAATTAGAATGGCAGAGCAGAGGAGAGACCATCTCAGGCCATGTGAAATGGGGTCAAGAAAAGGCTTTACCCATGTACAGGGGTCAGGATGAAGGGAGAAGGGAACAACACAAGCCAGGAGGTGGGATTCATTGGTGAAACATCTAGCACATAATGCAGAAGTGCCTGAACCATTAAGAACTGTGGACCTTAAGGAGGAAATCATCCTAAAATAACTGGTTTCAGGAAGAGACAGACTTGCAGGAGGAGAGATATTGCCAGCAGCAGGACCTAGTAGGAGATAACTGAAAAAGTCTAAGTTCAACATGACAGTTATCAGACTACAGTCAACTGGAATATTACTGTTCAGTCGCTAAGTCATGTCCAGCTCTTTGCAATCCCATGGACTGCAGCATGCAGGGCTTCCCTGTCCTTCACTATCTCCCAGAGTTTGCTCAAACTCATGTCCATTGAATCTGTGATGCCATCCAACAATCTCATTCTCTGTTGTCCCCTTCTCTTCCTGCCCTCAAACTTTCCCAGCATCAGGGTCTTTTCCAATGAGCTGGCTCTTTGCATCAGTTGGAATATGGCAAGTAGCACATAAGTAACTGGGTATTAATGGAATACAAGATAGATGGGGAAAAAATTGAAGATAAAGATTAACCAGCCTCTTAGACCTATGTCATAATGTTTGGAAGTGAGGGTGGAAAGTGAGGGAGATGAAGTGTTGGGGTGAGGATATTATAATTTTGAAATCATCAGAAAGTTATCCTTGGGGCACTGGACAGAAGAGAGAACAGTGTATCGTTTGTCCTTCCTACCCACAATCACATGAGAGTCGTTTTGAGATGCTCACTGACTGGCTATAGACAAACAAGTACCTGCATTATTTGGTAATTTAGTAAGGCACAAGCTCTCATCCATGTGACCAATAAGCAGCATATAGAACAGGTCTAAAAAATATCAGAAAAGTCATGCGCCAAAGCACAGTAAGGAAATATATGAATAAGAGAAGCGTGGACACATGCATCCCCTCAAATAACTGAGGGAACGTGACTCAAATAACAGCAATGAATTTCTAAAGACACTAAAACATTGTGCTCAAAACATTACCTCAACCTCTCCGTAAAGAAACTTTGACTAGCATTTACCACTATTTTTGGCAGTTAGTTTCTCTGAGCCACATTTCCCAATCAGCCTCCACAGTGCTTGCCCCAGGTTCTCCCATCTTCTCCAGCATCTACTTGGCCTCATGCTCTGATACTCCCTTAGTCTTTGAAACTGGGATCACTGAGTTCCCCCCTGTTTGGTCTTGTCCCAGACTCTGAATCTAGCACTATCTTAAAAGTAGGTAGAATTTAAAGAGTTCTACACTAATCCTTTTGGGGCTCAGCACTATATCTCAACTGTACTGCTCATATTGTTTTGACATCATACACAGAGGATAGTTCAATAAGAGGATATTTGCCTTTTTCTGCGGGACCAGTCACTCAAGCCAGGTCACTTAGTCTGAGGTTTTGTCCTCTCCTCCCCTTTGAAATTCTTCAGAGTTCTAAGTTCTGCTCTGACCACAGATTATTATATCTGAGTCTCCAGTTATTTGTGTGGTGTTCTGATAAGCTTGTCACTCCCAAATATGCGATCTATACAGATAGATGGGTGAAACAGCTCCTTTGTGAAGGTACTATTCAAAGAGGACTGCCCTAACTTTCAGTGAAAGAAAGTGAAAGTGAAGTTGCTCAGTCATGTCCAACTCTTTGCAAGCCCACGGACTGTAGCCCACCAGTCTCCTCTGTCTATGGGATTCTCCAGGCAAGAATACTGGAGGGGGTTGCCATTTCCTTCTCCAGGGGATCTTCCAGACCCAGGGATTGAACCCGGGTCTCCCGCATTGCAGGCAGATGTTTTAACCTCTGAGCCAACAGGGAAGCCCTAACTTTCAGTAGCAACATCTAAATTAAATTTCATTTAATTTAGAATCAAAACTACCTGAGTCAGAAAACAGTATGACTTAATAAAACCCATACTCACATCATGGAAGGACTATATAAATTTATAACTCTATTTTGGTAGAATTAAAAGTATAAACACAAATCTTCAAATATCTGAAGAACTGGTTTCTTTTTATAATTCAGTGTACCCTACCCTAAATGACTTAAGTTTAACTATCCTCAGAAATCTTCTTTTGATTAAGTAAATCAAATCTGAATGCTTTTCACCATGAAAAAGATCATTCTAAAAAAATCTATTTATAAGTTTGGTGCCTTGGATATTATGGCCACTTTCTTTAAAAAAAATTTTCTCTTTTTTTAACCAGTAAAAATAATATTCAGCAAAGAAAACCTAACCATCAAAAGTAAACAAATCTGGCTCAGTTTTGTTTCAACTTCTACATCAAAGCCAGAGCAGAGACATTATGTATTTGGGTAATCTGTACTCAAATAACGGCTGAGTTATAATTTAGGGAAATGTTATCTTTAGTCTAGCTTCAATTTTGTTCTGTTTTGTCTTTATGTTTGTTGTGAGGGGGCAGTGGTATTTAAAATTGCCCAAGTGGTTCTGGGCTTACCCCTTCTTTGCCAAGGAGCCTGAGAATAAGGTCAGAGAAAATGCAGGGCAATAGAAATAAAAACAAAAATAAGCAAATGGGACCTAGTCAAACTTACAAGCTTTTGCACAGTAAAGGAAACCATAAACAAAATGAAAAAACATATGGAATAAGAGAAAATATTTGCAAATGATGCAACCAACAAGGGCTTAACTTCCAAAATATATAAGCAGCTCATACAGTTCAACAACAACAATAACAAAAACCCAAACAACCCACTTGAAAAATGGTCAGAAGCCCTAAATAGACATCTATCCAAAGAAGAAATACAGATGCCAAAAGACTCATAAAAAGATGCTCAACATCACTGTCAGAGAAATGCAAATCATAACTACAACGAGGTATCATTTCACACCAGTGAGAATGGCTTTAAAAAGTCTACATGTAACAAATGTGGAGAGGGAGTGGAGAAAATACAGCACTTTTACACGTTCAGTTCAGTTCAGTCACTCAGTCGTGCCTGACTCTTTGAGACCCCACGGTCTGCAATATGCTAGGCTTCCCTGTCCATTATCAATTCCTGGAGCTTGCTCAAACTCATGTCCATTGAATCAGTGATGCCATCCAACCATATCATCCTCTGTCTTCCCCTTCTCCTCCCGCCTTCAGTCTTTCCCAGCATCAGGGTCTTTTCCAATGAGTCAGTTCTTCATATCAGATGACCAAAGTACTGGAGTTTCAGCTTCAGCATCAGTACTTCCAAAGAATATTCAGGACTGGATCCTTTAGGATTGACTGGATAGATCTCTTTGCAAGTCCAAGGGATTCTCAAGAGTCTTCTCCAACACCACAATTCAAAAGCATCAATTCTTTGGCAATCAGCTTTCTTTATATACAACTCTCACATCCATACATGACTACTGGAAAAACCATAGCTTTGACTAGATGGACATTTGTTGGCAAATTACTATTAGTGAGTTATAAATTGGTGCAGCTACTACAGAGAAGACTATGGAGGTTCCTAACAAAACTAAAAGTAGAGTTGCCATATGATCCAGGAATCCTACTCCTGGGCATACACCCAGACAAAACTATAATTCAAGAAGATACATGTACCCCTATGTTCATAGCAGCACTATTTACAATAGCCATAACATGGAAACAACCTAAATGTCCATCCACAGATGAATAGACAAAAAAGATATAGCATATACATGTGATCAAATATTAATCAGCCATAAAAAAGAAGGTAAAATAATGTCATTTGTAGCAACATGAATTGACCTAGAGAAGGAAATCAAAGACTAATATCATATGATATCACTTATATATGAATGGAATCTAAAATATTAAACAAATGAATACATCTACAAAACAGAAACAAACTCACAGATATAAAAACAGACTTGTTGCCAAGGGGGAGGCTGGGTAAAGGAATGGAAGATTGGGCATTTGGGATTAGCAGGGATGAACTACTATACATAGAATGGATAAACAACAAAACTATACTGTGTAGCATAGGGAAGTATATTCAATATTCTGTGACAAACCATAATGGAAAAGAATATGAAAAATATATATATCATGTGTAACTGGCTCACTTTGCTGTACAGAAGATGGTAATACAACATTATAAGTCTACAATACTTCAATAAAATTAAAAAAAAAAAAGACCAGGGAAAGTGGCTTTGCTGCCCCTACTCAAGGGAGGTGCCTGACTGCCTATGAACCTTTCCACTAAGAGTCTTCATTGACTGGAGGCTGAAAGGAGCACTCAAGGGAGCACTCAGCCTTTCTCATCCAAGGCCCAACCAGCTGATATGCCCTGTGCCCATCTCCAGCACTGCCAGGCATCCCACCCTACTGAAGCTACACTGATGAGAGGTGTAAGTGCTTCTTTTACTGAAGAATCAGACAAGCATCTCCAAGCAAACAGAGAAAGAAGACTGGGAACTGGGGCTCTATTTCAAGCCCATTTCCTCAGAGAAACTCAAGGAAAACCCAAGAGGTGAGAATTTAGGCCTTGGGCGGTTGCCACACATCGATATTCCCTTCTGCCTAATTATCTCATCCCAACTCTCCCACAGCATCTCTTCTCAGCCTATCTGGAAGCCACTGTCTCTCAGCCAGTGTTCTACCTCCCTCCTCCAAAGAGCCCCTCCGTCTACCATTTAAGCAAGGCTAACCCTCTATTCCAATTGGTTTCTGAAAATTCTTCAAGTTTCTGTATCAGCTGAAGTTCATGAAGTTTTCATCTTGCTAATGGCTCCTGCAGGCTTCAAAAGGATGGATGAACTCAGAGCTGTAATTGTGTGAAGAAAAATAGTATAGAGCTTGATTTTGGTTGGCTCTCCAGAAGTGAAATGAGAGGTTGAATATAAAAACATATATTTTGCATATATAAAAACATATATATTGCAGCTCAGATTCAAAAAGGGAACTATGACCCACCATCTGCAGCAACCACCAACACATGGTCTACAGCAACCAGCCCTGGAAGCCAGCTCCAGCCACCAATCCAAGAAACCAAACAGCAACTCCTGCAACAATTAGCCCAAGTAGCCACAATTTGATTAATAACTGATGTATCCCTTAATTTTTGCCCCCCTTCTAACTTGGGACCAACCACAAAAAGCCAAACCTGAAACCCAAATCAGTCACATAGGCTTCTCTGCTTCTAGTCAGCCCACCCAAGCTTCCCCAGGCCAACAGTCTCAATTCAGGGGATACTGGGTATATTTGAGGCTTTCTTTTTTATCACTGTAAAGTTTTCCCACTCCCTGCCTACCTTTGACTTTCTGCCAAAACGGAAGAGATGGTAGCTGACTCCATAAGTTCTGAATAAATAGCCTTTGCTTGTTCCCATTTGGTTGGTCTTCATTTATTTCCACAGAAGCCTGGTGCTAAGTTCCTCCCTGACTAAGGGCAAGCACATCTCATCACAGCAGGAATTAATTCATTATTAGTTAATCAATTAATTAATTATCCTAGGGAGGCCCAGTCCACTATTCTCACATGAAGGAAACATGTTTCTCATAGCAGATGCCTTTAAAGCTACTTCTTGAGAAACTTGAGAAATAACTGACATTATTTGCTAAAGAAACACTGACTCCTACTTGTTCCTGCTTTTACCACCAGGAGCCCACACATTAGCTGAGAATGGCTCTGTCTGAGTCAACCAGGATAGATGTGCAATCTTCCAATAGATTATTTATGATCTTAGTTGGGGGAGGGTAGTTTTGTTCCATCTTACTACATTTAATTTACTTTTCCCCAATTTGAAAGCAAAAGATTTTTTGAAAGTCATACAAACCAACATAACAAAGAACATGCCATATAAGATACTGCCTTTAGAAAGAGTCCGAGGAGAAGAAAAATCTGAAAGACAAGTCTTTACCTAAAAGAAAATCACACACACACAGATTGTTTATCAGTTATTTCCATTATCATGAAAAGGGAGTAATGGGAACAGGATTCAAATATTTTAAGGGCTTCTTTAATTTGTTGAAACCATGTGCTAACCAAAAAATAAAAGACCAAAACATTTATAAGGGAACGTTTTTTATATTTATTGATTTAAACAGAGACGTGTAAATCTTTAATTTATTTAAATTATATGTGGAAATAGAAGCCTCAGATTAAACATAAATTTTACAACCACTGTGATACAGTATTTAGAAAATAGAAGAGCCTACATATTATGTATTTGCATGAGAAGTTGAAGAAGTTTCCAAAGACCAAACAAACAAAAATATTCTGAAAGAGGAAATTATATCAGGCTTGACCCAATAGCAACATCCCAAAGGGAGGAGCGAGAAACACGGTTAGATTTGCTGTGCATAGAAGTGACTGGCAAGTGAATACTAAAAGAGCTTTTTATCCTCATAAATCCCCAAAACTTTAAGTACTAGTACACCAGGAGGACAGAGACCACTTCATCGTGGCCCTGCATGGGGAGGGCTCTTAACTCTGAGTGCCGCCCGCGCACAGCAGGAAGCAACCAAGAGGCATGGTCTTTCCCACTGGCGGCGGCAGCAGCCCAGCCACAGCAGTCAGCTCCCCAGTGACCCCGCACTAAGCATTAGGGCAGCGGAAGACATTCTGTTGACAGATGACTGGAATCGGCATCCTTGGCTAGTCAGCACCAGCGCCATTATCAATGTTGGACACCCATGGAAGGGATAAGCAGGGCTTCCCAGAGAGCAGAGTCCACGGAGGAGAACTATTTGCACTACACAGAGAAACATGTAAGAAAGAAGCATAGAAATAAACCCAAAAAGTTTTGAGTGGGGCTAGAGTCCCCGGATAAGAGGGAAAGATGAGAGCAGAAGATTGTTATTCATCATTCATATGATCCCATTTTTCTTCAGAATGATGTATGGTTTGCAGAAACACTAGTTTGCAAGTATATAATTTTCTTTCCAGAGATGCTATTCTGAAAATTTTTAAATGATGTGCTTTCTATTTCTCTCATTCCATTCATCATCACTTTGAACCTTGATTTCTCTGCCATCATGACCCCAAAGAAAATGCCTTCAGACTGAAAGAGGACATAAAGGAAAAACCTCTATGGCAGAAGAAAAGCAGAGGAGAGAGAGTTAAGGACGATGAGGCAGGTAGGCACAAACGTCCTACTTCCAGGTCCAGGTAAAAATCCTAAAGGACAGTAGTGGCAGTGGGGAGAGCACAAGGACATTCAGGCAGCAGCTGGCCTGCTCAGGGATGGCCCAGGAAAACCTGCCCACCTCTAGGAGTAGCCTGACATGTGACTCAGCGCCACATCCAGAGTGCGCGGGAGTACACTGTCTAATGGAGAGGGCTTGGCAGATGAGCCTGAGGTTCTGCTCGGGGTTTTCCACTGCCTTAGCATGGCTTCAGGGACTTGTGGAGGCCTGCACGTCTGCAGGGAGCAGGCGGAGAGGCAGGGGCACTGAAAGAACTGCCAAGGAACGGGCCGGAGCCACAGACTTCAGTGGTGTTAGCACGCATTTCCAAGAGTCCAGGGGTCAGATGCACCTCAGTGCCCACCAGGCCGATCAGAACAGAGGAAATGCAGCAAATGTCTGGCAGAAAATGAGCCTCTCCACCCTGACAGCGCAAGAAGGCATTAAGGCCCTCCTCCTACACAAGGTAAGATGCCGTCTCAGAAGATACAGAGCAAGAGAAAAGCTGAAAACCAAGCATTAACCTAAGAGAATGCCAGGCCAGAGAGCTGATGAAGGGGTCAGAGGGATTATTTTGCAACTTCAGGATTCTTTCCTACTAGTCCCCCACCGCACCCCATCGAGAAACCTAAGAGAGAAGCCTCATGAGGAAATTATATCAGTTGCAGAAAAGACAAAGTTCATCTCATTTTCACATCCCAGTTAACCCCATATATTTCCTTGCTATAACAGGATTCCCTCAAAATGTTTCAGTATTTTAAAACATGTCTTCAATCATAGAGTTTGTGAGAGAAAATGCAATTGACATGGAGTGAGGAAACGAAAGCTCATAAGACAAATGGTTGAAGACTGTTTGGGAAATTTTCCTATTTGGTAGAGAACAGCCAAGGGACTTGACAGGAAGTGAGGCCACACAGAACCCTGGAGAGAACTCCACACCAAGGCGGGTGAACACACAGCAGAGGACAGCTTGTCATAGAGGATTCATGACGGGCATGAAGCATGTATCGGGACAGCCGGAGGTGTCAGCGTTAATTACAACAAATCTGGAACTGATGGAGATATAGGCATTTTCAAAATGTGTTTCCAGAGTTTGATGAATCGACACCTTTACCTTCAAATGCCAGCAAGAAAAATGGTGAGGCATTTTTTCCGTATGCTGAATGCTAAACTTTAAAATTCAGCATTATTCCAGAATCATATTTTATTGATTCCTATGGAGTTGAAGGTAAATGAGTTGTCTAAAAAACAGAATCATGACAGAAAGATCATTCTGATTCTAACTTATTACAGGTAGTGTATGGAGTTATTTACAATAAAGAAGGTGCATGTTTCCAGGAAGAGCCTGGAATTTTGTCAATGCAATTTTTCACAATACTGCACTAGCTTTGATGTAGGATAGAGTAGAATTACAAAGATTTTGTCTCTGGAGGGGCATACAGAGATCTGGAAGAGCTCTCCAAAATATCTCCTAAAAATATACCTAATCTCCAAACATCACACCATTATCTATTATTCTTAAATAGTAAGGTTCTTAAATTTTCTAGTTTAAATCTATGCTGGGTTCATTCCTTGCTAGGCAGCAATTCTGAGCACTCCTGATAAAGTGGGGAACAGACCCATGGAATGGGGGTTTACACGAGAAGCTCCTAAAGGGAGAGTGAGTCAGGCAAACACCACTGAGCCAGAGACAAACCCCAAGCAGGCAGATAACTGAGGATCCTGTATACATGCTAGGTTACTTGGTTTTTCCCTTCACCCTAAGTAGGGAGGACGTGGAAATAAAAGTTAAAGATCTGTCCTGCTAAAGACCATTAAAGCAGAACTCAATAGAAACCATCTGATGGGAACAATAATTACACAAAAGAGAGGAAAGCATTCTCCCTGACACAGGAACTGGAATCATTAGCAATCTGGAGAAGACGAGCATGCCTAGCCCCTGAAAAGCCCCAATGCCTTAGCAGAAGCAGAACATCATGGCCCCGGCGGAAGCGGCAGTGATGTGCAGGTGGGGCCTCAGTGCCGGGCAGGGGAGACAGTGATGTGGGGAGCAAGAGCTATCCAATAGAGGGCACTAGCAAAGGCATCGGGACCAGAGGACGCCACAGGACCACTGTCTGGCCTTGATCATGATCATAACTGCAGCATCTCAAGGACTTCCAGATATAACCGTTTTGGGGAGGGAAAAGAACTCTGCAGGAGACAGAGCTCCTGAATGGGCAAACAGACACAAAAGATACACGGCATGGGTTATGACTGTTAACATCACCCTGAATGTAAGATTAGGTGAGTCTAGCTGGATAACACAAATTACATAAACGTCCAAGGTAAGTTTCCTCACAATCATCCTCAGACTTCCAGGAATTCATAACCTGGGGCCAAGGACCCTGGAACAATGCATTTTTTAAAATAAAACCATGATTTTTCAAAATTCTATGTATGTTTCTTTATGGATATTTTTCTAGTGAAAACATTCATAACTTCTGTCTGCTTCTCAAAGGGCTATGTGACATTCCCCGCCCCCCAAATTGAGAACCTGGAGTCTTTCTTGCTGCATCACATTTCCTAGGATGCAGCAGAGATGGGAAAGGCCTCTTTACTGTCCACTTTGAGAGCTTTGAAGTGGACAGAAAATAGGTTCAACACACTGTGATTAAGGGTACCTTCGATCTTCAGGATCTTTGCCCCTACAATGTCAGAAACCCCCATCTAAGTGATGGTGTCATCTTTCTTTCCTCCATCCTACAGACTTGGAGCACACAGCTGAGCCATCTAAGAGCCCCGGTACTGGGTTGACTCTACTCAGAAACTCTCATAAGATCCAGGGTGACAATGCAAGTTGCAAAAATATAGCCCATTTGCACATCATTTATAAACCTTTCATAAGAATTTCCCCCCAACAGCCCACTGAAAATTGTAAAAGCCAGAGTTGAGTGAAGGCTGTAAAATCAAGCTCTGTATATTTAGCAACAAGCACTGTCTGGATAGAGAGATAAGATATTGGACCTGCTCTGGTGGACATTCTTTATAGGCAAGGAGACAAAAATGTAATTTTTTAGTTTTATGGTTACAGCAGCTTTAGCTGATAGCAGAGAAGAATCCCATTTTCTTGTTGAGATCTGTAGGCATTTTATATGTGTCTTGGAACTAAAAGGAAAAGAAAAAAAGCGTAAAGTCATGATTAAACATCAGAAGATTAACAGACATTTTTCTCTTTTTAGTGACTACATTCCAGCACTGTTAAGCTGGGGCATTGTAATGACAAATCCAATCAAATATGAAAAAGTTGCTAGTCTATAAACTTAGTCCAGCACCACTGACCTTGTAGGTAATTCAGTTCTGTTGACATAATTGCCAGAAGAACAAATTATAAATATAGGCCATTGCTACTATAAGCAAAATCCACTGCAAAAGCAGTTAGTTCTGAAATAAATTGCCTATGGAATCTACCAGATCCCCAAGGAGTTTCCATTGTATTCAATAGTTAAGATTCTAACATGAGCAGTAAATCAAAAATTCCAGTTTCCAGGGATTCTTTCCTAAGAACTTTAAAAAGTGTCTTAAAATGTATTTTACTATGCATATTAAAGCCTAAAATAGAATTGGTCACTTCAAAAATTATTTCCCTGTGATCTATAGCATTGAGATAATCCAGCAAATTATGGTGACACATAAGGACATATTTATACTAAAAAGGGAATTTTTCAAAGGACATTTCTTCTGATAAATTTGTCTTGTAGTGACAATAATTACTTATTTCAGAGATACTTAACCACTAATGGTGGGAT